>CM077253.1:17825068-17997568 GCA_039654775.1 Spinibarbus caldwelli | reverse complement strand
TTGAATGTTCACAATGTATTTGTCTTGATTATAAAATAAGTCTTGAATATAAAATTAAGCAACACTGTTAACATAGCAGTAATTTTAACACAATTTTTAATGCGTTTCCTAAAGATCATCTATCTGTCTGTCTGTCTATCTATCTCGAAAAAGAGGTTTTGAATATGAAATCAAAAATATTTGTTCCGCTATTTGATGTTTTGCTTTTTTTTTTATTTAAACTTAATTACCTATATTTCCTACTCCAGCCTCAGTCATTATGTTTGCCTGTTGTCCATAATGCGTTAGGATGCTGTAGCTGGGGATGAAGGAATCCCTGTAAATAACAACGTTTGCTGATCCATCGACACGTACAGTGAGAACAGCATGTGCCACTCAGTAGGAGGTAGAGACGGCCGCTGTAATCCTCTTACTGCAGTCTGCGGTGTGTTCACTCGGCCTCAGTCGCTGACTGATGACCAGCCCTGTCACAGGCCGTGCCGCAGACTTAAATAAGTGTATAATGGGATACTAGCCCATTCATCTATGTTTTACCCTGAGGGTCGCTTTAGGTGCTTATGGGTCCAGATCAGCATCATTTGGAGCCAATCAGTGCATCATTAGGTGCTTATGAATAGAGATTAGCCAGCTTTAGCACTAATGTGGTAATGCAACAGATTATGGGTTGGTCTTGGTCTTGACAAACAAACTTCACAAGAAGTATTACTGATACTAAAAACAGAAAGGGAGCTCAGAGGTGGCTTGTGGTCGTATGTCATGGGGTTGATGAAGCCTGACAGAATATTAAACACAGGCAACTGGGGTTGTACTGCCACAATTTTAGTAGCTGGTATAATTATCTGTGAGTTAGATTTTTTTTTTTTTTTTTTTTTTTTTTTTTAGGGGGGGTTTTCACACCACTAGTAACTGAAATGTTGAACTGTTATCCATTAAATTAAAATGAAAATAAATTAATATTTAAGTTAAAGGGAGTTTTTCAAGTAATTATTCACTTTATTGCTAAAAGAAGAAAAATTATATACAAATTAAACAAACAGTTCTGGAAGTTTTCAGGGATCTATTTGTATCAATTCTGGGGAAAAAACGAAAATATAAATGTAAGTGTGTGTATATATATGTGTGTATATATATATGTGAGTGTATATGTGTGTGTGTGTGTGTGTGTGTGTGTATGTATATATATATTATTATATATTATATATTATTAGGGGTGTAACGTACACAAATATGACAGTTCGGTACGTACCTTGGGTTTAACGTCACGGTTCGGTATGATTTCGGTACAGCAGAGGGAAAACCTGAACTTTTTATTTATTTTATAAATAAACAGTGGTTTACTGAACAAGTTGCTCATTCTTTAAATACATTCAGTTATAGTTTAAATTTTCTTAGTGATAAAAATCTACCTCAACTTATGCTTAAAACTATAGGGAGCCCTTTTACAATATAAGGTTACAGTTAGGCCTAACAACTTAACCCAAATTTAATTGCTATTTATTTTTAAATAGATGATCAACACTCGGCTTAAAAAAAAAAAAAATTGTACGCAAACATGTAAATTTGCACACAGTGCAGTTTTTAAATTAATTTATAAATAATAAAATTTCTAGGCTATTTGTTAAAATATATTCAGTTACACACTGGCTGTCATAGCATGTTTCATAACATATTAATTTAAACATACATTTAAATAATTAAAACTAACAGGTTTAGTAAAATATAATGTATATGGTGAAATATACACAATTCTGTGTATAAAGTTCACAGAATTTTATAGAGAAATCTGATTAATCTGATTAATTTCAGAAAAATGTGCGATTTAATTAGTTAATTTTTTTTAGTCGATTGACAACACTAATATATATATATATATATATATATATATATATATATATATATATATTTGTGTATATATATATATATATATATATATGTATATATATATATATATATATATATATATATATATATATTTGTATATATATATATATATATTTGTATATGTGTATATGCTATGCTTTAAATTGACCAAAAGTGACGACAAAGGGTTTTAGATTGTTAAAGAAAAATTCTATTTCAAATAAATGGTGTGATTTTTAACATTTATTTAATAAAAAAAAAAGCAGTATCACGCATAACAGCACATCTGTATTTAACATTGATGATAATTATAAATGTTTCTTGAACAAAAAATCATATTAGAATGATTTCTGAAAGATCATGTGACACTGAAGACTGGAGTAATGATGCTGAAAATTCAGCTTTGATCACAGGAATCAACAACATGTTAAAATATATTAAAATAAAAAACAGTTATTTATTTACAAAAAAAATATGAATCCCAAATTATAATTCTGTTTAATTTGTAGTGTGAATTATACTGTCAGTCTCTGCATTCTCTGTCTGACACTGTCATTGTTTCTCAGGTGCTGTCTGTGTGTGTGGAGGAAGAAAACATCATCCCTTACATCACTAACGTGCTGCAGAACCCCGATTTGGCCCTCAGGATGGCTGTCCGCAACAACTTGGCAGGTGCCGAGGAGCTCTTCGCTCGCAAATTCAACAACCTATTTGCTGGTGGCAACTACTCTGAAGCTGCCAAAGTGGCTGCCAATGCACCAAAGGTACAGCAGACTGCATCACACGACTTGACGCCTCATTAGTCATTGTCAGGCAAATTTTGGGGTTTCTGATTGGCTGTTGGCTTCTTGCAGGGCATCCTGCGCACCCCAGACACCATCCGTCGGTTCCAGAGTGTTCCTGCCCAGCCCGGTCAGACTTCTCCCCTGCTGCAGTACTTTGGGATTCTGCTGGACCAGGGCCAGCTGAACAAGTTTGAGTCATTGGAGCTTTGCAGGCCCGTCCTGCAGCAAGGCCGCAAACAGCTCCTAGAGAAATGGCTGAAGGAAGACAAGGTAGATACTCGTCTGAATAAATATGTGACCCAAAGTTGTATCAAATTCATATTACTTTATTGGCGTGATCATTATACATACAGTATTAAAGGATTAGTTCACTTCCAGAATAAAAATTTCCTGATAATTTATTCACCCACATGTGATCGAAGATGTTCATGTCTTTCTTTCATCAGTCGAAAAGAAATTAAGGTTTTTGAGGAAAAAATTCCAGGATTTTTCTCCATATAATGGACTTCAATGGGAGCCCTTTACCAAAAAAAGGATGTCGGTCAAAAATGAGATTGAGTTTTTCGCCCTAGCCTACCTTTTTGAACCAAAGTACACAGACAAAGAACTAACCATGCGTGACCTTTGCAACGTAATTACGTAATGCGTGAAGATGCGCATTGCAGAGCTAATGCAAGATGAACATTTGTGGTTAAGATGAACATATTGTGGTTTTTTAGAAAATGGCCGATCGTTTCACTAGATAAGACCCTTAATTCTTGGCTGGGATCGTGTAGAGCCCTTTGAAGCTGCATTGAAACTGCAATTTGGATCTTCAACCCATTGATCCCCATTGAAGTCCACTATAAGGAGAAAAATCCTGGAATGTTTTCCTCAAACCTTTTTTTCGACAGACATGAACATCTTGGATTACATGGGGGTGAATAAATTATCAGGATTTTTTTATTCTGGAAGTGATCTAATCCTTTAACAAATCATCAATACAACAAAAGCAGTTTAAAAAATGATATATAGCTAGCTATATGTTAATGAATCAAAATTTACATTTCTTTTTTTAGGGGATAGTTCACCTAAAACTGAAAATTGTATCATCATTTACTCACCCTCATGTTCTTCTAAACCTGTTTGACTTACTTTCTTATGCAGAACATAAAATAAGATATTTTGAAGAATGTTGCTAACCAAACAGTGGATAAAAAATACAATGGAAATCAACGGGACCCAAAACTGTTTCAATCATAAAGGTTTGGAACAATATGTGAGTGTGTAACTTATCGTCACATAATGTATCACATAGGCTGGTTCACAAATTGTTCTAAATGATTCATTAGGTAATCAGTCTTAATCAAAATCAAAATTTAAAATTGGTATTCTTTCATTACAAACAACTGGAAAGTTCATAGAAATTAATTTGTCAGAAAGTGTGGAACCCCTCATATTTTTTTTCCGACTAATATAATTTTTGTTGCTCTATTATGATATGGAATGAAAACCGTCTGTTTTCTGTTCCTTTAGCTGGAGTGCTCTGAGGAGTTGGGTGATCTGGTGAAGTCTGTGGATCCAACTCTTGCACTTAGTGTTTATCTAAGGGCCAATGTTCCCAACAAAGTGATTCAGTGCTTCGCAGAGACCGGACAATTCCAGAAAATTGTACTCTATGCGAAAAAGGTGAGTTTAAATGTGTTTCCTGGCACTAAATTTTACACCGCTCTATAAACTGCTCAATTCGTGTGAGAGATTTAATATTTGAGCTCCATCCTCTAATGCGTGGCCATCTGTGTACAGGTTGGCTACACTCCAGACTGGATCTTCCTGTTGAGGAACGTCATGCGGATCAGTCCAGAACAAGGCCTGCAGTTCTCCCAAATGCTCGTTCAGGACGAGGAACCTCTGGCTGACATCACTCAGGTCTGAGAGCATTTTGTATTTCCTCAGTTGTAAATCTTGTATTTATTTTATTTTGTACAACTTTGGACTGGATGTAACCATTTGTGATGATAAAGTAGGTGAACCTTTAATTACCAGTGAATTTGCTAATTTTTTATTTTTTATTCTACAGATTGTGGATGTGTTTATGGAGTATAACCTGATCCAGCAGTGCACTTCTTTCCTGTTGGACGCCCTGAAGAACAACCGCCCCACTGAAGGTCCTTTGCAGACTCGTCTGTTGGAGATGAACTTGATGCATGCCCCACAGGTGCTCACTACAAACATCAGCACCTCAGACCTCACTTACTTTCCTATTTTTGCAAAGTTTTGTATCATAACATGTAGGGCTGTGCGATATGACGATACATATTGAATGGATGAAATAAAAAGTCTATCGTTGCATATTATGCTCTATCGTTTATTTCGTGGTGTCGCAAAATACATTGTTTACGGTAATACTTTTTCATCATTTGGATGACTGCGATCTTTACACGCCACCACGGGGCGTGAAGGGGAGACAGAACCAGGTGGAGAACAACCAGCTAGGACCAAACGAGGAGCTCGTTCCTAAACGAGGGACTACATCTGTAGCATGGACACACGTTTTTAAGCACTGCAATTTTAAAACAACCGATTTTAAGCCATTTCTGTTTGTGTGTGAGAGGAGCGCGCATTTTTTTGCTGCTTTATTGGCTTTGAACGATTACATAAACACTTATATGCGTCATAATCCCCGTCTTTGCAAGTAATCCTCATAAACACAGTGATTTAGGTCTTAAGAGAGAGTAAACAGCTGAAAAAGAAAATGCATATGTAACAGTATAGGCTATTGGATCCGGACTTCGGTCTTAAAGGGGAAGCTGTCCAATATTCGACCTGTCTGCCATTCATATTAATCAAACAGTGAGAGAAAATCTCTCACTGCTCTTGACTAAATCACTTTTGTAACTTTAATAATAATGATATATTTATGTATTTATGTATATGTATAGAATCTATACAATAGACATGTTAATTTTATATATATATATATATATATATATATATATAGATATAGATAGATATAGATAGATAGATAGATAGATAGATAGATAGATAGAATTAACACAGTGAAGACTAATTAATTTACACAATGTATGTTTTTTCCTATTGCTTGCAATTAGATTCTTATCCTTATTTCATCACTGTTTTTTTATCTTCAGTGAGCTTGAGGGGTTTTTGTCTCTTTTTAGGCTTGTATTAGTTTGATATTGACATTGGTGACAAGGATTGTGAAAATTCTATGGTATCAAAGATTTTAATATCATAAAAATCTTTTTAAAAGAAAAAATAACTATATTGTGATATATATCGTTATCATGATATAAAATGATTCATATCGTGATATAAGATTTTGGTCATATCGCCCTCCCCTAATAACATGATTTTTTGTTCTATTCAGGTGGCAGATGCTATCCTGGGGAACCAGATGTTCACTCACTATGATCGGGCCCATGTGGCTCAGCTGTGTGAGAAGGCAGGTCTTCTACAGAGAGCTCTGGAGCACTACACTGACCTGTATGACATCAAACGGGCCGTGGTCCACACCCACCTGCTCAACCCAGAGGTACAACCCACAGTCGGCTTCAACTTTTGCACCCAGTGTTACTGTATCATTTATTTGCATTTATTTAAATGGAATAAAACCCTTAAATGTTGATAGTTGTGTCATGGCCATTAGTATTTTGGTACTTCTGCTCTGATGTGGTAATATGTTGTGGTCTGGTTGCAGTGGCTGGTGAACTACTTCGGCTCTCTGTCGGTGGAGGACTCTCTGGAGTGTCTGAGAGCCATGCTATCTGCTAACATCAGGCAGAACCTTCAGATCTGCGTCCAGGTGGCCTCCAAGTATCATGAGCAGCTCTCCACCCAGGCGCTCACAGAGCTCTTCGAGTCCTTCAAGAGCTTTGAGGGTAACAATGCTGAAACACTTTCAATGCAGCATAACTGATTTTCCAGAAAGTAGGGCAGGACAATATAGCCTTAAGGGATAATTCACCTTCAGTTGGTCTCCATTGTCTTGCATAGTGTTTTTTTTTTTTTCTTCTCCATACTATGGAAGTCAATGGGGACCAGCAACTGAAGGTGAACTATCCCTTTAAAGTATTCTATCTCTATTTTTTTTTTTTTTTTTGTACCTCCATATTTATGTATTTGATCTGACTTGTCCAGATAATTTTAATAACAGTGCATTACTGTTTTTACAATAAATTTCCACAAGGACATTTACCTGAAAAAGTGTAAACAAGTGTTTTAAATTGATAACTTGATTCCCGTTTTAATTGAATCATGGAAATGAGTCTCATGAGCATATGTGATTGTGCTCTTCAGGTCTGTTCTATTTTCTGGGCTCCATTGTGAACTTCAGCCAGGATCCAGAGGTTCACTTCAAATACATCCAGGCTGCCTGTAAAACTGGTCAAATTAAAGAAGTGGAGAGAATCTGCAGAGAGAGTAACTGTTACGATCCTGAGCGTGTGAAGAACTTCCTCAAGGTATGACTCCTGAAGGGCTCTTGAATTTCTGTTTAGGCTTTTAACAAGCATCTTAATGAAAAAGTTCATTATGTTATTAAGAACAATTTACCTTGTCTTTAACAGGAAGCAAAACTGACCGACCAGCTGCCCCTCATCATTGTGTGTGACCGCTTTGACTTTGTCCATGACCTCGTGCTCTACTTATACCGCAACAACCTGCAGAAGTACATCGAGATCTATGTTCAGAAGGTACTTCAGACATGATTGCAGCAACTCTTGTGATCCTCAATTGATCCTCGGCTCTCTGTGTGGTGTTTCTGTAACAGTGGCTGATTGAGTGATTAACTGGTTTTGTCAGGTGAACCCCAGCCGCTTACCCGTGGTGATTGGAGGGCTTCTGGATGTGGACTGCTCTGAGGACGTCATTAAAAACCTCATTCTGGTGGTCAGAGGCCAGTTCTCCACTGATGAACTTGTGGCCGAGGTGGAGAAAAGAAACAGGTGCGTACTGACTGCATCAGCTTTTATTTATTCATTTATTTTTTTTTAATTTTTTTACAGTTAACATATTGCTGAACATATCTAGTGGTCAATATGCATAGAGAGCAGAGTGGCCGATATAATGCAGATAAACTGAGTCATGATGCAATTTTAATTGTAACAAATAAAATATTTCATACAATGTTTATGTAATTATAGAAGGTGTGCTGTTGTTGTAATCCATTGACATTGTCATTTTTGAATTTACACATAAATAATATACAATATACACTACTGCCTAAAAGTTTGTGGCTAGTACTTTTTGTTTGTTCTTTTTTTAAGAATTTAGTACTGTTATTCAGCAAAGATGCATTTAATTGATCAAAAGTGACAGTAACAGTTTACACTCATGCATAATATTCAGGGCTCCAGACAAAAAAAAAGAAAATCAATTAAGGAACCATTGGCTCCTGTAAGAAACAAATAATTTTTTTAGGTGCCACAGAATAAACGCGCGTTTTTTATTTTTTTTAATTTTTTTTAATTTTATTTATTTATTTTTTAATTTTATTTATTTATTTATTTGTTTTGTACACTTTAACATTTCAGCCATACAGTCATGTGTTTATGTTTCACCTTTTAATTAGGGATGGGTCACGATTTTTGAATATTCGATTAGTCGATTTATTCATAGAATATCGAATAGGTTGTGCGATTATTGTCTAAAAAATTCCCCATGTTTTCGGTGCTGATGCGGTGGTGACGCGTTCATGTCAGCAGAGGGTAGCGCTGCCAATAATGCACCTAAAAGCCATCAAAGACCACAAGAAGACATTCTCTCACGCATACACTGTAGACTTGCAACTAAGAACGATGTCAAATAAGAGTTCTGTGAAGACCACAAATATCCCTGACTGGGTTAGAAGTGTGCTGAATCCTTACTGGGAAAGACACGGAAAACGAATAACGTGATCTACGGAGTCACTAAAGGGACACATATGGTTAGCCACATACTAGCAATACCCTATTACATTATTACAGTACATGCAGTTTCACTGACCAGCAACAGGGTAAGGAGAGAAGACTGATAGGACGATGGCGAATGATTCGCAGATCCTGAGCACAAATATCTGATCTTGTAAAATGTGTGGTAAGTGCTGCAGCTCTGTATAGTATAAACATGTGATCGCGAATCACAAAAGTGAAAGTAAAACGGTTGCGCGCGTGCATTCAAAAGCGATTTCAATGCCCTGTATATTAATAATGGCTCACTGATGCCCGCAGTTAATATACAGTGTAATTACCCAACGATAGAATTGCGAGAGAAAGTATTGGAATATATTTTTGAGCAGTTTAAAACCTGATGAGCAGTTGATTTATGCCATCATTCTGTTATGTTTATTATATTAAAATGTTTCAGAATGTTACAATCATTATATGGCTTGAGTTAAGAGAGCCTATCTTTTAATAAATTAAAAAGTTTATCATACAGATGAAAAGCGTGAATGGTCTCTCTCTCTCTCTCTCTCTCTCTCTCTGTTTATGGGTGTGTAATGTTAGCCTAATAGATGCGTGCATGCATGTGGGGAAGGGGTGCGATTTTCGAATAATAATCGAATAATTCCCATCGATTTTCGAATATTACTTTTGCTTGAAATGCCCATCCCTACTTTTAATGTCTTTATCAGCATTTTAATCCATCTTGTAGGTGTCCTGGGAACTATGGTTCACTTAAAGTGGGAACTAAACGTCTTTTGAACATGAGAACTATATACAGTCATAAAGAATTGTTTATAACAGAATCTGTGCCAATATCACGAACCATGACTATGTCAGCATCACTTGGCCATTGAGTGTAGTTTGGGCTCCTCCTCAATGCATCCTATAAATGTTGTCACATGTCATGCACACATCCAGTCTGTTTTTCTACAGTAGTAACATGCAGTTTTATAGGAGGAGTTGAATTTTATCTTTAGCTCCTTGCATTCTTTTTCATAATGTAGACAACAAGTTTTAAAAATATGAATGTGCAATATAGTGCATCAATTTAGCAAAATTCTGCTCTTTATAGTTATTTTATCTAGCTGACTAATGGGCTTATGGATGCCAAATGGTTATTCTGATGTAAATGTATTGTTATTTGGCATTGTTTACAAGCTTTACACTTTTTCCGCAGTTTGAAACACTGAATGAGCAATTACAAGACATTTCAGTAAGTTGTACTGGAGGCTATATTATAACATACCTTTTGATGTCCATTCATTTTTATTTACATTTAGTCATTTTGCATTGTCATTTTCCAGACGCTTTTATCCAAAGCGACTTACAATTGGGGAATACATAAAACGATTCATCCTAAAGAGGCAAACAGACACAGGAAGTGCTCATAATACCAAGTTTCAGGCATTGTTCCAAATAATTACAAGCTAGAAAGGGAAGGAATAAATAAAGAGAATGGGTATTTTTTTTTTTTTTTTTTTTTTAATTTTAGGATAAAGTCAAATAATGTTGAAAGAGATGAGTTTTCAGCTGTCGCATGAAAATTGACAGGGAATCAGCATTCTGGATTGGGGTGGGAAGATCGTTCCACCAGCCAGGAACAGTGAGCGAGAATGATCTGGAAAGTGATTTTGTGCCTCTCTGTGATGGTACCACGAGGCGTCGCTCACTAGCGGATCTCAGACTTCTGGAGGGAATGTAGATTCGTAATTGTGAGTTGAAGTAGGCAGGTGCAGAGCCTGTGGTTGTTCTATATGCAAGCATAAATGTCTTGAACTTGATGCGAGCCTCAACTGGTAGCCAGTGCAAGGAGATAAAGAGAGGTGTAACATGGGCTCTTTTGGGTTCGTTGAAGACCAGTCGTGCTGCTGCATTCTGAATCATTTGTAGAGGTTTGATTGTGCATGATGGAAGTCTAGTCAGAAGGGCATTGCAGTAGTCCAGCCTAGAAATGACAAGAGCTTGGACAAGAAGTTGTGCAGCATGTTCCGTCAGGAAGGGCCTGATCTTTCTGATGTTGTGCAGTGCGAACCTGCAAGATCGAGCTGTCTTTGCAATGTGGTCTTTGAAGGTCAGCTGATCATCAAAGATTACACCAAGATTTCTGACCGAACTTGATGGGGTAATTGTAGAAGAACCTAGCTGGATTGTGAAATCATGCTGTAGAGTTAGAGTGGCAGGGAAAACAAGAAGCTCGGTCTTTGCCAGGTTGAGCTGTAGGTGATGTTCTTTCATCCATGCCGAGATTTTCTCCAGGCACCCTGAGATCCGTGCAGCTATTGTTGGATCATCTGGTTGAAATGAGATGTAGAATTGTGTGTCATCAGCATAGCAATGGTAGGAGAAGCCATGTGCCTGTATGATGGAACCCAGTGATGTAGTGTAAATGGAGAAGAGGAGGGGTCCAAGGACTGATCCCTGAAGAACCCCAGTGACCAGTCGATGTGCTTTGGATGCCTCCCCTCCCCAGGCCACCATGAATGACCTACCAATGAGATAGGATTCAAACCAGCGAAGAGGAATCCCTGTGATGCTCAGAGATGAGAGGGTGGACAGGAGGACTCCTGAAGGGCTCTTGAATTTCTGTTTAGGCTTTTAACAAGCATCTTAATGAAAAAGTTCATTATGTTATTAAGAACAATTTACCTTGTCTTTAACAGGAAGCAAAACTGACCGACCAGCAGGAGGATCTGATGATTGACGGTGTCAAAAGCAGCAGATAGATCTAGCAGAAAAAGGACTGATGATTTGGAGTCAGCTTTTGCAGTCTTGCAGAAAGGCTTCAGTGACTGACAGCAGCACAGTCTCAGTTGAATGGCCACTCCTGAAACCTGACTGGTTGGCATCCAGTTTGTTCTGTGAAAGAAACAATGATAGCTGGTTGAAAACAACTCGTTCGAGGGTTTTGGCTAAGAATGGAAGGAGAGAAACAGGTCTGTAGCTATCTAAAATTGAAGTTTTAATGTAGGTTTTTTGAGCAGTGGTGTTACCCGGGCCTGCTTGAATGCGGTGGGCAAGGTGCCTGTGAGGAGAGATGTGTTGATGTGTGTGAGTGCTGGTAAAAGTGTGGGAGAGATTTCTTGGAGAAGGTGCGAGGGGATTGGGTCTAGAGGACATGTTGTAGGATGGCTGGAGAAGAGAAGTTTTGATACTTCTGCCTCAGTGAGGGGACAGAAGGAGAAGATGGGAGTTTTAGCAGTGGATGTGATAGGTTGGAGGTCCTGTGTGTGTGGGGCTGAGAATTGACTGATTTCTTACTATAGTAGTAAATAGAAAGATATGATTGGTTCACATGCTGCATGAACTGAGGCGCTAAAGCGATCGCTCATGCTGCATCAAGGTGCGGCAAAACAGTATTTATTGTTTGATAAATACATAGATACAAGTGCGCTACAAATAATGATAGATAGACTAAAGATCTTGATAAGAAGCCACATTAGTAGCAATTATAAATGAGAATTGTTAACGATATTGCTAATATCCACACAGCTGACAGCTTTACCTGTTGTAGTTTGTTCAAGTTGTGCACGGAGTAGACACTGCTTTTCTGCACTTTTACTTTGCACATTTCTGTCATTTTCTATCTCTCTCATGCTGCACAACTGGAGCCACAACTTAAATCATAACTTAATTTAAAAAGCAAAAATATCACTCGCAAATTAATATTTTTGGTTGCAAATGCGTCCGTTTTAGGCGCAGTCTGGAGCCCTGTTATTTAATGAATAATAAATAAATGAAATAAGAATCCAATTATCATATTAGAATGATTTCTGCTGCTGAAAATTTAGCTTTCACAGGAATAAATTGTATTTTAAAATCTACTTGTGTGTATAGATATTTCACAGTATCATTTTTACTTTTGTAAATCAAATAAATGCTTTTTGAATGGTTTTTAAATGGTGACACTTTTAAATGGTGGTCTAAATGTATAAATAACACTTCTGTTAATCTGCTAAATTAGCACAATTATGTGCAGATAATTCAAATATTGTCATGTTAGTCTATAATCATATTGACATTGGTCAGTGGTTTATATTGTTACCATTGGTCTGGTTTGGCTGATATTGGTCTGATTCTGGTCTGCATTGGTCTAAAATATATTATTTTGATCTCTTTGACAGACTGAAGCTGCTTCTGCCGTGGTTGGAGGCACGTATCCATGAGGGCTGTGAGGAGCCTGCTACCCATAATGCCCTGGCTAAGATCTACATCGACAGCAACAACAACCCTGAGCGCTTCCTCCGAGAGAACCCATTCTACGACAGCCGCGTGGTGGGCAAATACTGCGAGAAGAGGGACCCCCATCTGGCCTGTGTGGCTTATGAGAGAGGACAGTGTGACCAAGAGCTCATCCATGTAAGGAACAATGGTGCTTTTGTTTTAGCCATTTGTTGCAGTGGAATATTTTAATAGATTGTTCTGAGCTTGTTTATTAAATTTATTTATTTTTTTTTCACAATAACAGGTTTGCAATGAGAACTCGCTCTTCAAGAGTCTATCCCGATACCTTGTGCGTCGTAAGGACCCCGAGCTGTGGGCTAGTGTGCTTCTGGAGAGCAACCCTTACAGGAGACCCCTAATCGACCAGGTGCAAATTAGAAAATAACATAGTGACAAGTCAACATGAAGCTTTATATGCAACACATTTTTGTTCATTTCACATTTCCCAATAGGATGGCTCAAAATAAAGGTGACATAGCATGAAAATCTGACTTTTTCCATGTTTAAATGCTCTAATCGGGTCACCGGTGCATCTACCAACCCAGAAAACGTGAAAAATAACAACCCAGTAATTTTTTTTTTGATAAGACTTTCTCCGCAATTTTGTGAGAAAAAAAACAAGCCACTCAGATTTTGCTCCTCCTGTGACGTAGAAAGGGGGTCTTATTATAATATTTCCGCCCCTTAATCTGCAAGTTTCCACCCACACTGCCACCATTGTGTTTTCGCAAGTGACAACGGTGTACCAGTTCTAACGCCATGACGAATGTTCGAGCAAAGCATGCTAACTGTTCTGTCTTTGGCTGCACTGAGGACAGAACACTATTTAGAGTCCCAGCCTCAGAGGAGAGAAAAGAGCAGTGGATTTATTGATTTATTTACTGTATATTACACTGCTGCCGCACATTACTAATATAAACATGATTTCTTTCCCAGCTGTTTGTACCTTCACAGACATAACTGACTGTTTTTGTAACTTGTGTGTTTTTAACAAACTTGTATGTATTTGACAGTTTAAGTGCAAAAAGACATGAAAGAGAAGTTTAGTTTAGTACTCAAATTCTGTGTGACAGATGCTTTCTGTGCGCTTGATTTGAATGTGTGTGCTCAGAACACCATATATCAGAAGTTCACACTGATATGGTTTAAAACGCATGATTTCAGCGCAATAGACATGATAATCAAAACCAAACAGATGTTTGTTTAGCAGAGTATCTGAGGAACAAGCTGTAAAGGCACAGCCTTATTCTGGAAAAGGGGACGGGGAGCAGCAGCTCATTTGCATTTAAAGAAACATGCACGAAAAAGTGTGTTTCTGCTTCCACTCAAAATGGGCATTTTCAAAATGATATAATTAATGATCTGTGGGGTATTTTGAGCTGAAACTTCACAGACACAATCTAAGACTTATATTACATCTTGTAAAAAGGGGCATAATAGCTCTCCTTTAAAAAAAATTAATTGAAAATGATGTGAAAAATTGGTGTTACATACCAGAATGTAATCATATGCTTGAAGGGGAGAAGCTAAAAAAAAATGAGGAATTGATGTCGTCAGAAAAGGAACATTGTTTCAACCTGTTCGCAAAAAAAACTAAGAAATGCCATGTCAGTGCTTTAGGAAAGAAAATGGGGCAAATTTTGTTTTCATGTTGGCTTCAAGTACGTTTATGAGTTATAATGTCAAAAAGTACTTCAAACATAAAGATTAAAACCAGCTTATGTTCCTGCCCACCACAGGTTGTGCAGACTGCCCTTTCTGAGACCCAGGACCCTGAGGAAGTGTCTGTTACTGTCAAAGCTTTCATGACTGCTGACCTACCCAATGAACTCATTGAGCTCCTGGAGAAGATCGTCCTGGACAACTCCGTTTTCAGTGAACACAGGTAATTTCATCTGAACGGTGACAGAACATAAAATGATTTCCATAAATCTTAAACATTTGCTTTTCCATTATTTGTGTTCCAGGAACCTGCAGAACCTCCTGATCCTGACGGCCATCAAAGCTGACCGCACTCGCGTCATGGAGTACATCAACCGCCTCGACAACTACGATGCCCCAGACATCGCTAACATCGCCATTAGCAATGAGCTCTTCGAGGAGGCTTTTGCGATCTTCAGGAAGTTCGATGTGAACACATCAGCAGTCCAGGTACATCTTATCTCCCAAAGATCATCTGTAATATATTCTATATAAACATAAGCATAGAGTTGTTCCTGGAATTCTACTATCTCAAATAATTTGTTATTCTCTTGACTGTAGGTTCTTATCGAGCACATTGGGAATCTGGACCGGGCCTATGAGTTTGCTGAGCGCTGTAATGAGCCGGCCGTGTGGAGTCAGCTGGCTAAAGCACAGCTGCAGAAGGGGCTTGTGAAAGAGGCCATTGACTCTTACATCAAAGCTGACGACCCCTCGGCCTACATGGAAGTAGGACAAGCTGCAGCCCAAAGCGGTAAGAACCAATAAAAAATGCCAGATTCTTGACTAAATCAGAAATGTCCAAGTTGAAGTGTTTAAAAACAAGGGAAATGGTCTAGTATGGTGAGATTATTGTTGTTTTTTCTTCAGGAAACTGGGAGGATCTGGTCAAATTTCTGCAGATGGCTCGTAAGAAGGCCCGCGAATCGTATGTGGAGACAGAGCTGATCTTTGCCCTGGCCAAGACTAACCGTCTGGCTGAATTGGAGGAGTTTATCAATGGGCCAAACAACGCACACATTCAACAAGTATGAGTCTCCTACTTGGCTAAGTGTATTCATGCTGCTTTGTTAGAAATTAATGGGGCAAAATTCACCACTGAAAGTGACAGATATCTAAGAAATTAAAAAAATGGAGGACAATTCCCCTATAATGAATTTTTTTAGGGTGTTTTTGTAATTTGCTATAATTGGGTATATTTAGATGTAATAAAAAAAATAAATAAAAAAACTGAATTATTTTACATAAAAGGATGAAAATATAAAAAAGCCCTTGAAAATAAAGTAAAAAGTTAAATTAAATCGGTTCTAAGGCATTAAATATTAGTTTAGTTAAAAAATGATATATTCCTGCACTGTTTTTTTTTTTGTGTATGTCTGATCGATTAATGTCTGAACTTATTTTGATCTTTTTCTGTCTAGGTTGGTGACCGATGCTATGATGAGAAGATGTACGAGGCAGCTAAACTACTTTATAACAATGTATCCAACTTCGGCCGTCTGGCCTCCACTCTGGTGCATCTTGGCGAGTATCAGGCTGCTGTCGATGGGGCCCGCAAAGCCAACAGCACAAGGACCTGGAAAGAGGTCTGGTTATACCTTCTAGGTTCTTGCTCTTTTCTACAGTTACAGAAAACATTTTAATTTGCAGGTTACCTTGTTGTGTTTATGTGAATAGCTTTGATCCCATTTGTTTTGCCTCTGTATATTCTGTGTACATTGGTGACAAAGATGTTGTCTGCTTGTAGGTTTGCTTTGCCTGTGTTGATGGGAAAGAGTTTCGTCTGGCTCAGATGTGTGGATTACATATTGTTGTTCATGCTGATGAACTTGAGGAGCTCATCAACTACTACCAGGTGAGAATGATTTATGATGTCATTTTCGTAGCCTGAGATATTAACAGGGTTCCTACAATCATAGAAAGCCTAAAAATATAAAGGCATTTTAAAAATGGTGATTTCCAGGCATGAAAATTTGTGAAAATATTCATATTCCTTATATATAATTCTGTAGTAGATATAAATTTTAAGCTGTAATATTTACTACAGAGCTGTCACGATTCTTCGGTTCAATTCGAGTACTTTTAAAAAAAAATCTTCGATTGCAATTTGCCCGTGTCGAGTAACCAGCAAAATACTGGAAGTGACGCATTCCACAGACGAGAATCCATGAGACGCATTATTAGACCATTTCTCAAGGCTGCATGATATATAAAACCCATTTAAATTCATTATAAAGCATAATACTGTTGTGAATTCACAAAAGTTACACGATTCAATTAAATAAATGCGATGCAGGTTTAATATATGCGCTTTTGCGTGTAGATTAGGTATGTGCGTCTCAGAGCGGCTCCGTTCACAGTAAATGCTGATCCACACAAACTTTTATCATTAACGTGTGGAGCATTTCAGACTCCATCTCTGCGTATTTCTGAGAGTTTGAGTTTATTATAACATTCATCTGGGAACGCATCATGAGCCATTTCATCATATTTATAATGTAAGTCGTTTATAAACCTACGCAAACACAAGAAAATACATTTTTCTCAATATGCTAACTGTTCGTGATTTCAAAATAAAAGCTCAAACATTCGCTCTGTTTACATGTTTTGTTTTCCACATATTCGTGAAATTATAGTATCTAGCATTTCTGTCATAAAGAAATGGCCAAATTTTAAAAGATTAAGTGGACATTTGAATTAAATTTTGTTTAGTCAATATTAAACATGGATTAGATCATGCAGTAAAGTCGCAAAGACTATAGAAATACAAAGACAGTTCACTCCTATACTTATGAATGGGAGAAAGCGCAACGCGCAATATGGCGGGATAGACCCGCCTTCTAAATGAAAGAGCCAATTGTTGATTGGTAAAGTCATTGCGTCACTGTATCGGCCGTTAGAAGCTCCAGTTCCCATAGAAACCTGGGGCTGGACCATAAGCGCGTTGGAGCTACGCATGCGCATTGACTGGTCTAGCCTGAAAAATAAGCCTTTTAAACACTATTTGATCATAAGAAACAACATTCATGGGTCAGTTCATTTCAGATTTTATTGCTGATTTGAAATATGTAATTTTATCGCGAGTTCAGCGAGCCATTTTTGAGATTTCAGGATTGCCTCATTCATTTAGACAGGACTTGGTCTTGTCTGAGCTGCCCGGAGGCGTTGCAAATATGGCGGCCGAGTGAATGGACTTTCCTTAAAAGGGACTTTGAAAGTCGGCCGTTGGCCATTTGTTATAATGCGAAATGTACATTAGCTCTGTTGTTTATAATACATTATGTATTTGTTTTGTTCAATAAAACCATATGATTGCTTGCTTTTGGTACTTTATTTGAATTAATTATTATTGCCTCATTGGTGTTATATTTGTTTTTTAACAAGGCTGTTGTTCGCTTAGGTCTATTTTTATTACCACAAAAAAAAAAAAAAAATCCAATTACTCAATTAATCGTCAGAATAATTGACCGATTACTCGATTACCAAAATAATCATTAGTGACAGCCCTAATTTACTATAATTACTAAAATGTCCTCCTTAGTCCATCTTGGAGTCCAGCAAGACTGATATTTGTGGTTTCTCCATCAGGACCGTGGCTATTTCGAGGAGCTGATCACCATGCTGGAGGCGGCGCTGGGACTGGAGCGCGCTCACATGGGCATGTTCACAGAACTGGCCATCCTCTACTCCAAATTCAAACCACAGAAGATGAGAGAGCACCTGGAGCTCTTCTGGTCCAGAGTCAACATTCCCAAGGTCTGTCTGCTTCAAATTTATATTGATTGATGAAAATGGAGTTCTTATATTTAGTCCAAACTAATTGGCATTAAAATAGCAAACCCAATATAGGCACGGTGGTTCAACTATGTATTGATTGATGGAACAAATTGATGAAATATTTCATCATATCTGTTCAGGTTCTGAGGGCAGCAGAACAGGCTCACCTGTGGGCAGAGCTAGTCTTCCTGTATGATAAATATGAGGAATATGACAATGCCATCATCACCATGATGAGCCATCCTGCAGATGCCTGGAAGGAGAGCCAGTTCAAGGACATCATAACCAAGGTATTATTACACTTTCCTCATACTTTAGGACTTTGTTCAAGCTTTGTTCACTCATATTTACTGAAAAAGCAGTGCTTTTTAAATTGATTATACCCTTTGCTTTTAACTTTTGTTACAGGTTGCTAACGTTGAGCTGTATTACAAAGCCACCCAGTTCTACCTGGAGTTCAAACCGCTGTTACTGAATGACTTGTTGATCGTACTGTCCCCACGTCTCGACCACACTCGTGCTGTCAACTTCTTCAGCAAGGTACTGTGTATGACTTTTGCTTGCCATTTCAGCCATCATTTGGCTGTTTTTAACCGAATGTTTTGATTTTTTTTTTTATTTATTTATTTTTTTTAGGTCAAGCAATTGCCGTTGGTGAAACCATACCTGAGATCTGTACAGAACCACAACAACAAGGCTGTAAATGAGGCACTAAATAATCTCTTCATCACGGAGGAGGATTATCAGGTATGTATCAAACACACCATTTTTGATCCAGTCTGTAATTTTATAAACAATCTCTTGGTTGGCAGCTTTGCAATCTATTGTCTTTTTGTTTTGTTTTTTCCACAGGCTCTGCGCACATCCATTGATGCCTATGATAACTTCGACAACATATCTCTGGCTCAGAGCCTGGAGAAGCACGAACTCATTGAGTTTAGGCGAATCGCCGCCTACCTGTTCAAAGGAAACAACCGCTGGAAGCAGAGCGTGGAGCTCTGCAAGAAAGACAAACTTTACAAGGTCTCACCCTCAGCCAACCATCTTTTATATCAGGGGTTTGCAATATTTTAGATGCCAGGTATCCCAAATATGATCATCCTTATGCAGGGGACTCCCATGCTAAAATTCAAGGTGTTTTTTTTTATATATATTTATACTGTAAAAAAAAAAAGTTATACATTTTTACAATATTGAAAATGTAAGTTATATTAAATTTTTCTATTCATTATAGTACACTATAGTAGCGTTTGTCAAATTTTTGCTTTATATTTAAAAAGTATTTATTTTGATCTAAATATTAATTTTTTTTGTTTTACCCATTTATTGTATTTTGTGTCTATTTATTTTCAAATTTTTTACTTGCATAGTCAAATTATTATTTATTTTACTCATTTATTTACTTATATTAATCTAATTTTATTTTAATCTAATTTTAGTCATTTATTTGCTTATATTAACAAATGTATAAAATGTCTGCTATTTATAAAATAACTTTGTTTTAATCTAATTTAACTTGTATTAATCTATTTTTTTTATGTATATTAATATTTTTATACTGTTTTTCGTTAAACTTTTCTATGGACCGCCTAGCATTTCTTTACAGTCCTTCACTTTGAAAGTTTTTGCCCAGTTTTTGGCAGGAACTTGTTAATTGAATCTTTGCTCTTGTCTTTTTTCCACAGGACGCAATGCAGTATGCTTCAGAGTCAAAGGACACAGAGCTGGCTGAGGAGCTGCTGCAGTGGTTCTTGCAGGAAGACAAGAAAGAGTGTTTTGCCGCCTGCCTGTTCACATGCTACGACCTGCTGAGGCCCGACGTGGTGCTGGAGACCGCGTGGAGGCACAACCTCATGGACTTCTCCATGCCCTACTTCATCCAGGTCATGAGGGAATACCTCAGCAAGGTGAGCCTCCATCCAGAGGATCCTCAGGGTCTGATGGTGGACAAGGTTTGGGATGATAGTTACTTTAGATTAAGCCTTTTCTCAGTGGAAACACTTTTGCTCTGTTCCAAAACCTAGTGAGCTGTATTGCAGCTGACTGCCTATAACAGTACCACAGTATTGTAATAAACAAAAAAAATACATAGCACTCTACCTGTTTGCTAAAAACACTCCATTACTATTTTTTCATTGTTACCTTTCGGTAAAAATATTTCTTTGGCCATCAATTATTTTTATTTTATGATTGATAAGGATGATAATTACATTTTTTATATTCTCTAAATAAATTAAAAAATAAAACACTAAAAGCTAAAACTATTTATTGGTATGCCACAATGATTTAGTCATAACAAATGTATAAGTAAGAGAACTGAGCATGTACAACTACATATCCAATATCGGCAGATACTGATAGATTAAAAAAATGATATACCTTTCAAAAGTTTGGGATTAGTAAGACCTTTTGTTTGTGAAAGATGTCTCTTATGCTTACCAAGGCTGCATTTATTTGATCAAAAATACAGTAAAACATTAATATTGTGAAATAATATTACCGTTTAAAGTAACTGTTTTCTATTTTAATATGTTTTAAAGTGTAGTTTATACAGGTAGATTTTTAGCAGCCATTATTGCTGCTTTCAAATTCATGACAGCTTTCTAATATGCTGATTTAATGCTCAAGAAACATTTAATTTTCAGTATTCTTTGATGAATAGAAAGTTAAAATGAACAGCATTTATTTGAAATATTTAGTAATATTATAAAATCTTTACTGTTACATGTAATCAATTTAATATATCCTTAATTTAATGTAATAATTTCTTTAAAAAAACATCTTACTGACTCCAAACTTTTGAATGATGGTGTATACCAATATATTCTGCATTTATACTATGATGACTTAAAGGCTGCTTGCTAGGTTTGGAACAATGTTTAGTACCTTGTTTCCATATTTATATAATATGGAATTTTTTCTACATGCTACCTCATGTTGAGTTTTATAGTTTTATTTCCTCTTTCATTCATGAACATGTTCAAACCAGACATTTATTCATGAGAAATATTTCATCACCTCAGACTTTTTTCTTTTTTTTTTGCAAGTTTAGATTTATAGTCACACTAGGTAATATTGATTCATTTTAACATCTTGTGAAAACAAATTCTAGTAGAGTAACGGAGGATGTTTGATTTGTATCTTCTCTGATTTCCCGCTGTTAATTTCTTTTAACACTTCTGGTGATTGCTGCATTTGTTCTCTACCTGCTTTTTGCAATGCTGGACTGTTAAGTTTGCTTTTTTTCTTAAGCTGCCACTCTTAAATTCCCTTTCAGGTTGATGCAATTAAGGAAAAGGTGAAGGTTCACTCTTATTCCATCTTTAACCCTTGTAGTTTGGAAGACTGAAACTTTGAAGAATCTGCATGAGTTCTTCCCTCCCATGTCACTCTGCTGCTTTTAAATACACACCTTAACTAGACTTTCCTTGAGTTTCTTCTAGATTACTGACCATCCGTTGTGCCAGACGCTGTGGTAGTCCGCCTCAGACCTGTAGATGGTAGAAAGCTGGAATTAGCTGATTGTCAACTAGATTTTGTTTGTTCATTGAATTTGAAATAACAAATTCTTAAAGATCATCAGCTAATTCGGTTGTAGACTGATTTAGGTAATTAGATTCAAAATGAGATGACCGCAAAATGAAGTGACCACATTTTCACAATTTACATTTTCATAGTTATTACTAGTATTAAACTAAGAGTTGCATGGTTGCTCGATTTGTTTTCAAGCTGCAATCTAGCAGCAGCTGTGAGAAAGTGTGGTCCTTCACAAAAATAAACCCGTTGTATGCTGTAGATACTGTAAAGCATGTGTTTTTCCGTGTTAGTAGCACCCTGAAAGGTCAGGGATCGTGGCTGTTGGCTTTGCCTGCCTCTGGAAGCCGTGAATGGCTGTATAAACCATCTCTCACCCCGTCACACCTTCACTCTTACTCTGCCTTTCTCTCATGCACTCTTTTTAACATGGGAATAACAAACTACACCTGTGGCATGATTTCTCCCTCTCAACGAAACTTCAAGCCTGCTCAACAACATAATTCTTTAACTTTGAAAAGTTGACACCAGCTCTATGTAGAGAACTGAACCCAAATGCAACATTTTAAAGCGATAGTTCACACAAAAATTACAATCCTGTCATTTGTTTACCCTCATGATGGTCCAAACCTGTATGACTGACTTTCTTCTGTGAAACACAAATGGAGAAATTTTGAAGAATGTCCCAGGGGCTCTTTTCCATAAAATGAAACTGACAGATTAGGGGGTGTCAGGCTCCAAAAATGACTAAAAAGTACCATAGAATTCATATAAAGTTATCATAGAAGACTTGGAAGTCACTTTTATTGGACTTTTTATCATTTTTGGAGCTCAACAACTCTAGTCCCCATTCACTTTCATTATATGAAAAAGAACAGTTTGAACATTCTTTAAAATATCTACCTTTGTGTTCCACTGAAGTAAAAAAAATTTTTTTTTTGATTGATTAATTGATGACAGAATTATACTTTTTAGGTGAATTATTGCTTTAAATCGTAATTCAAATCACTCAAGGATGGGTAAGATACCCAGGAGACTTTGTAACTTGGTAACTTGGCTTTTACTTGCTTATTGGTCACGTCTATCAGATTATGATTTTGGTTGTTTCATGGTGGTAAGGCACCTAAGGTCTTTTGTAAGTTTCAGTTTCTATTATTCACGCAATGACTTCCTTTTTCTCGCAGGGGCATCTTTCACAGAACCTGTCCAATGAGCAGCGTCCTCCAATTTTAAATATACACACAGCATTTCTTAGCACATCAAGTGAGACCTTTCGTTTGACTAAAGGTGTGGTCACATTCACCTTTCCGGAAAATTTTTGTGGGTGAAATCCAGTCAAATCAATAGGAAACAACATGTGAGGACCAAATATTTCCTGCAAATTCACCACGTTGACCAACATAAAGCTGCTTGATTTGAAAGTGACTTCTTTGTGAGCTACACTATTGACAACAGGCTTTTTTTCCCTGCAGTATTTTCCAGAATTTTCACTAATGTGATCGCACCTTAAGAGGGTTCTGTTTTCTACATATGCATTAAGGATACTGACTGACTGTATGGGGGACCATCTATTGCTAGTACCAAGTCTTTGTTATTGATTGAGTTGACATATAAAGCCGTATGATTACATGTGAAATGCATAGACCCCAGTAGTAGATAATAGGATGCTTATTTCAGTGTGAAGTGTTTGTCGTCAGGTATGGAGTGCCTTGGCAAGAAGCTTGTGCCCTGAGACCTGCTTTGAAAGTGTGTGCACCTTGTATTAAGCTTGGCTTTATGCATCTCCCATGAATGGTCCCATCCATCAGTCATTACCCCCTTTCTTCAGAGTATTTATCTCTCCTCATTATTCCTCTCTTGTCCTTCTTTCTCGCTCTCCTTCATTCAGGTTGATAAGTTGGATGCTTCGGAGTCTTTGAGGAAAGAGGAAGAGCAGCTCACAGAGGCACAACCCATTGTCTATGGTAGGACACTTACACTGCACCTTCATCTAAGAAAGAAAATATATCTCCACTACAAATTATTGGGCAAGCAATATGGTATTTATATGGCTAATACAGATATCTAGAGGTCACTTTTTAATTTTATTAATTTATTTTAAGTTTTATTTAAAATTGTTTTAACAATATTTTTTGCTTGCGTTTATTTTCCAGTTTCTTTTGTTTAATGGTTTTGTTTAATGTTAGCAAGCATGAATTCACATATATAATTAATGTAATATTTTCACACACATTTTTGCCCTGACTTCAAAATGCCACAATATATTAGTTTATCATGTTACATTTTTTATTTTATTTTGTTTTATTTAATATTGATGTTTTATGTTTTGTTTAACACTAGGACGAATGAGAGGAATTTATATGTAATTCACATATATAAAAATATTAGCAGTAACCTCAAAATACCTAAAATGCCACAATATTAGTGTATCATTTGACATTAATTTATTTTATTCTATTTTATTTTTACATTTTGGTTTGGTTTTGTTCAATTCTAGCAAGTACGAGTCAATTTTATATTTAATTCACACATATAAATTATGCAATTTTCACTCAAAAATATTTGCAGTCAACCTGGAACCTCAAAATACTAAATATGCCAGATACTGGCTTATCACATTACATTTTTTTTGTTTTGTTTTGTTTAGTATTTTTAGTTTTGTTGTTTTGTGATTTGGTTGTTGTTTTTTTTATTTTTTGTATTTTTTTTTTTTTTAGTGCTAGCAAGTATGGATGTAATTGATATTTAATTATATAATATACAATTAATGTAATATTTTCACTCAGAAATATTTGCAGTAACCTCAAAATACCAAATATGCCTGATATTGGCTTAAGTTACTTTTTTTTGTTTTGTTTGGTGTTTTTATTTTTTTATGCTAGCAAGTATGGATAAAATTGCTATTTAATTATATAATATACGATTAATGTAATATTTTCACTCAGACATATTTGCAATAACCTCAAAATACCAAATATGCCTGATATTGGCTTATCAAGTTACTTTTTTTTGTTTTGTTTTTGTTGTTAGGTTTTTTATTAAATGCTAGCAAATATGAATGGAATAGATATTTGATTATATTATATACATATATGTATTTATTTTCACTCAAAAATATTTGCAGTAACCTCAAAATACTGAACATGTTCAATATATTGGTCTATCGCCATTACAAATGCTGAGTAGTCTGGTGTAAAATAATTTACAGTTGCATACTAAACCTAATGAATAAGACGAGCAACCTGTTGTAGGTAGTTTTTGCATTAATGCTCCTGTGTTCAATCATTTTTCCCAGGCACACCCCAGCTGATGCTCACTGCAGGCCCCAACGTCGCAGTTCCCCCACAGCAGCCTTACGGCTACGGCTACCCCACAGCGACTGGCTACGGCCAACCCGCACAGCCAGGCTTCGGCTACGGCATGTAAAGCCCTCCTGCCCACAGCTGTCCATCCATCTCTCCTTAAGTTCCTTACTAGGTTATTGTGGTCTACTCACAAGGTTATATAAAGTAAAAAAAAAAAAAAAAAGTTACACGTTTTAAATTATTTTCCTTAAAATGCAATGAAGGACTTCATTTTTATTTGTGTTGTCAAAGAAAATAAACGGACCACATTTTTGTTATTTCACATTCCATATTTAAGGCTGCTTATATCACTAGTTTTCCTATTTTTTGTTTTTTTTTCCAGATTTTTTTTTTTTTTTTTAAGGGGGCATGGGTTGTGTATGTAAGTGGAGTGTCGAGAAGAGCAATTAACCTTAAAATATGTCGTGAAGCATCTGATTTGCACTCTGTCGTGAGAGGAAACTAAGGTAGAATCTCTTAATTTTGATGTATTGTATGTGAAGAGCTTACACTGTCAGTCTGTTTAATGCATTTCATTGTTGTATATTCTGAAAAAGGTTAAACAATATTTGAACATGAACGTATGCATCCATGGGTACATTTAGCTAACACTAAGTAATAATCTGATATTCTACACAAATATGTAGCTGTATGGAAATTTTAAGCACATACAGACATGAATATAGTAAATGATTTTAATCCCTTAGCCTAAACAGGTTTCCCCCGATCGACCTTGATGTTGTTAACATCTCATTCACTCCATGTGTAACAGGTGACCTTGTATTGAATACAGTGCTCTTTCTTCTGTGAATCCATTTCCATAAATGAGCAAGGGATACATTGATTCTTCTGACTTCTGTTTACTCATCCGATTCTTTGTATTGAGGTTTGTGTGCCAGGTGTCGTGCTGTTCTAGCTCGCTATTTCGAGTGTACAGAAGAATGAATACGCAAATGGATACCGATGCTTTGTCCACCTGTAAGATTTGTGCGATCTGCAGATTCAGAAAACTGGGGAATAAATTCACAGGATTGTGATTCTTTTGGTGGCTTGATTGTAAATTGGCAAACATTAAAATGAAACCCATCCATTCTCATTATATATCTCGCCACTTTGTTTTCCCACAAATCACACAGCAGCCTTTAAAGCTGAACATGGTCATTTTTTTCTGGTTTGCTGGTTAATATAGCAGTCATCTAGTAAGAAATTGAAAAAAGTTTTTTTTTTTTTTTTTTTTCTCGGTCATGTGATCTCAACATGGTGGCCCCCATGAGGTGCCCCCCTCCATGTACAATAAATCACCATTTATTGGACTAGTGATGTAATGTCTTTTAAAAACATATTTTACACAAATATTTAACTTAATGAGGGAATGCTGAGTGTTTAAAGTTTGCAGAAATGTATTTGTATGGTTACTATATATTTATAAACATGTATATACACTGCTTGTTTGTATCAATCTATAAGAGAGAAGTCTGTAAAAATGTTTAAAAGTCAAAACACATTTTAGACGTGTATAAATAGGCACACTGGAAAGGACATGAACTTCCTTCTGTCATTAGATACTACTCTAGAAAATCGTGAGAAGTCAGATCCTGGATATGCTGATGGCAGAATAAAAGACCTTTGGTCTTCTGGGTCATCCTAAAATAGCCTTTCTATTTTTGTCTCATTAAGTAAAAAGTCATCGACAGAGCCCGCAGGCCATACAGTGAAGCTGCTGTGCGATATCTTAAAATAATATATTTTAATACAAATACTGAGAGCTTGGTGAAAATGATTTCAGTCAATCTAAAGCTGGCAAAATCAACTAAATAGATGCCGGTCAGCGGGTCTTTTATTTTGAAATAACCGCACTGCTCTGCAGCGGAACGTGAGTCATTTCCTGTGGCTGCTGTTGTCGCTTATTGCTGCTGTCAGGACGGAAGAGTGGTTGCAAGTATGACTGTCCCTTCACTTTATATTACCTCTGTTATGACACTTTTCACTTTTTTTAGCCTAAAAGTATGTGAATGTCACTATGTAATCGACGCTGAGTCTGAAATCAAATATAAACAGCGAAAGGGGACTCGAAGCTAACACAGACAGCTAATTCTTGCCGGTTCATCACCCACATGGGCTGTTTGAAATGAATATAACCTGTAAATGGCATTTTGTTTATTTAAAATAATTGCTAATTACCCAAAATCCTCATATATTATAACCCCACTTAATCAGTTGATTAATCTTAAATTATAGCTTAGTTGGGTTAGCTTAAATGCTAGTTAAAGGTCCTAGTACAACCTATACAGGTTTCCTGTGATGGAATTAAATGAATATACTGGTACTAGAATACATTATATCCCTCTTTTTGTCAGTGTTATTGATTGTAATGGTCTTTGTGATTCTTAATTTATTTTATTTATTCATCAACATTTCTTACATTTATTCCCTAAAGACTAACTACTAATCCACTCAAGGTATTCTTGAGAGTACAAACCACCATCAACACTTCCAATGTTTGATTTGAGATATTTGTCTGCCTTCAGCAAACTTACCAAGACCTCAGTGAGTCATGTTTTCACTGCTGTCATTTGTGATGCCATTACAAAGTTTGTTTTCTGTGTGCAGGTGTCTGAACTGTAAACAGTAGTGGGAGATGGCTGCAAATGGAGCAGAATGTGAACAGCCACAGAAGAGACTAGGACCTAGAGACATGCAGAATGGCAGTTCTACAGGTTTGTTAAGATGATGGAAAGCTGATTTAATCAATTACCTGCTGGCAGCCACTGTGTAACTCCTCAGCTGAGCTGATCAAGGGTCAGGACCAGAGATAAACGGACCTGCCCTAGTCACTGAGAGACTGCTCTTTCATCATTAATCTTAAAGGAGTAGTTTACCCAAAAATGATAATTTGCTGACTCACCCTCAGGCCATCCAAGATGTAGATGAATTTGTTTATTCATCAGAACAGATTTGGAGAAATGTAGAATTTTATCACCAATGGATCCTCTGCATGTTGTTTTAAAATATAGTTGAATCATATTTTAAAAGCTTGTTGATTTTACCCACAGATTCATCTCTGAGAGAGAGAAAGCAGCAGGACAGGGAAGAGCGTCTCTCTTTAGTGCTGTGGAAGAGGCCTTTTACCACACTACAGTATTTCTGCATAGAAACTCTCATTACCCTGAAAGAATGGACATGGAAGTAAGCAATAAAATTTTAATTGTACACTCAATTTAATTTTTAAGTGTCTTTTTATATATAGTTTATGGGAAATTTAACCAAATTATTTGCACCTGTCCTTGTATGGTGAAAGTGATTTGCTATCAGTGCTCGAAAAGTGTAATGTCACCAAATGATATTTACAAGAATCATTCAGGGTCTTTCCTGAGCGAACAATCTATTTGTAAATAAAAGTATTAATTTCTTAAAAATTTTATATATATATATATATATATATATATATATATATATGCACATACATGCATACATACATTCATATATATATATATATATATATATATATATATATGAGATCAAAAATGACACAAAAGATTTCTATTTTTAAATAAATGTTCTATTCATCAAAGAAATTCTGAAAAAAAGATTCCAAAAAATATGAAGCAGCACAACTGTTTTCAACATTGATGATAATAGTAGATGTTTCTTGATCAGTAAATCAGCATATTAGAATGATTTCTGAAGGATCATGTGACACTGAAGACTAATTTGTGCTGAAAATTCAGTTTTGCGTCACAGGAATAAATGACATTTTAAATCATTATTTTAAATTGCAATAATATATAATAGTAAAATTATTGGTAATATTGTATTTTGGATCAAATAAATGCAGACAAAATCATTAAAAAAAAAAATCTTTTGACTCCAAACCTTTGAACTGTAGGTCTAACTGAGCTTATTTTAATTCATTTATAGTCATAATTATAATCAAATCCACATTTAATAATGGAATCAAACCTACTTTTAATAGTACAAATCAGTATACTGTAACTAGTTATTTATTTATTTATTTATTTATTTATCTATTTATTTTATTTTTACAGGCTTTGGCAGAGAAGTGGTGTGGTATTTTTGACCGTAGTCCTTTTTTCACTTTTCTCAATGGCTTACTCAATAGAAGGAGCACATCAAGAGGTGAGCTCAGGGGCTTCTTCAGCATTAACTACTGCTTTGATCTCCATTTTGTAGCCAGAATTGTTGTATTGTTAATGTAATTGAATTATTGTAGTATTTCTTAAGATCAGTTTTTATTCACATACTTTAGTAGAGAATTTATTACTCTGAAGCGTCTTGATTCTTTATGAACTTACAGTGTTTGTTTGTTTTTTTGTTAGTATGTACAGTACCTGGAGAAGAAGTTCCTGTGGTGCGCCTACTGGGTAGGCCTGGGTATTTTGTCTTCAGTCGGTCTTGGCACTGGACTGCACACTTTCCTTCTGTACTTGGTGAGAATTCATATACTGGACTGCTGTATGTATATGTGTGTCAAAAGTTTAAACAACTTTTATATATCTATGACCTCAATGGTTACAAACATTTCATGGGGTCTTTACATACAGTACAGGCAGGTATTCCCTTAAATGAACTGTCAGGGGCCCAGTGGGACCCTCTGTCAAACGGGAAGTATATGTGTGCTCGATGTTCCAGTGAAGTATATTAATAGTGTGACAGTGAGAGCATGTGCTCCTCTGCTTCTCTGCAGCAGATCTTGTGATCAGAACCTTTCACCGGTTTCCACTGACTCAGATTGAACTGCGAGACCGTGGTCAAAGTGTCCACTTCCACTGGCTGTGGTGAAAGTCACACCCCTTATTTGTCACCAGAGAACTCTAGTACTTTGTGCTCAGTTTGTTTTGCATGGGTGGCATTGTGAAAGAATGGGATGTGAAAGTGCAGATATGTGCAATGTTTCACCACCAGACGTTTGTACGAAGATGAACATTTTCACACATCAAGCTCTATCTTTTTATCTTTTTGAATCTGTCAAGGACAAAAACTATAGAGAAAAAAGCACATAAAATAATTATTATACTTATTAATATTATTTTTTTTATAGGGCTGTCAGTCGTATTAACAACTTCTTTTTAGGTTAACATAACTTTGGGAATAAAAAAATATGCTTAATATAAAGTCAGTATTTTCCAGATAATATTTTAGTATTATTTTTAGTAGAATGACAGTATAATTTAATTTACTGAACAACATGTTCTTTTATATTATATTTTTTTTTCCTTGCATAGTCTACAGTAGTTTGGAGTTGGTAAAATAAAAAAAAGTTATTGAAAGAAGTCTTTTATTCTCACTAATTGTAATATCATATCATATTATTTTTTTTTGAACAGTAAGATTTTTAAAGTTTTTTTTAAAGAAGTCTCTTTTGCTCACCAAGCCTGCGTTTATTTGATCCAAAGTACAGCAAAAACTGTAAAAGTTTGACATATTTTTACTATTTAAAATAACTCTCTTCTTTTTGAATATATTTTAAAATGTAATCTATTCCTGTGATTTCAAAGCTGAATTTTTAGCATCATTACTCATCACATGATCCTTCAGAAATCATTCTAATATTCTGATTTGCTGCTCAAAAAACATTTATTATTATTATGTTGAAAACAGCTGAGGATATTTTTTTCAGGTTTCTTTGATGAATAGAAAGTTCAGAAGAACAGCATTTATCTGAAATAGAAATCTTTTGTAACATTATAAATGTCTTTATCATCATTTTTGATCAATTTAAGGCATCCTTGCTAAATAAAAGTATTAATTTCTGTAATTTATTTCCCCAAAAAATAAATAAATAAAATCATACTGACTCCAAGCTTTGAATGATATATTGTATAATGTTACAAAAGCTTTTTATTTCAGATAAATGCTGATCTTTGGCTCTTTCTATTCATCAAAGAATCCTGAAAAAATGTGCTCAACTGTTTTAAATATTGATAATAATAATTTAAAAAAAATGTTTCTTGAACAGCAAATCAGCATATTAGAATGATTTCTGAAGGATCATGTGATTGGAGTAATGATGCTGAAAATTTAGCTTTGATCACAGAAATAAATTGCATTTTAAAATATATTCAAATAGAAAACAGTTATTTTAAATCAATTCAAAATTGTAGTGGTAGTGTAATTTAAAATGTCATTTATTCCTGTGATGCAAAGCTGAATTTTCAGCATCATTACTCCAGTCTTCAGTGTCACATGATCCTTCAGAAATCGTTCTACACCGTGTGCCGAATTATTAGGCAAGTTGATATTCTGGTCATATTTTTTTTCCAAGAACATTTTACCAATTCCAAACCACATCAATCTTAATAACTACTATTGACTTTGTGTTTAATCATTTATAAGTGATTGAATGAAGAATTAGGTGAGAAACCATCAGGAACCATTTAGTCTCCAGTACCATCATTTTCCAGAACTGCAACCTTCCTGAAGTCTCCACAAGTACAATGTGTCAGGTTCTCAGGGACTTTGCTTGGGTAAAAAATCCCAAAAAAGACCCTCACTTAAGAATAGCATGCTGAAGTGTTGTGAAATACATTAAGACTGATTTTTCATAGGCTTTATAGACAGATAAGTTTTGAGTGACTCTTGAAGGACCAGCACCACATCCTCTTGTACCACTCTTTGAAGAATTGATCTTCCAGAATCTGGCAGTAAGTTTTAGGAGCTCATATTAGTCAATCTCTACAAGACAGACTTTTCAGGATAGGAGATGGACTAAAAATGAGCTCCTAAAACTTACTGCCAGATTCTGGAAGATAAATTCTTCAAAGAGTGGTACAAGAGGATGTGGTGCTGGTTAAGATTGATGAAGTTTGGAATTGGTAAAATGTTCTTGGAAAAAAAAATATGACCAGAATATCAACTTGCCTAATAATTCGGCACACTGTGTAATATGCAGATTTGCTGCTCAAGAAACATTTCATATTATCATTATTAGCAATGTTAAAAACAGATGAGTTGCTTCATATTTTTGTGGAAACTGTGATCATTTTTTCAGGATTCTAAATTAATAGAAAGTTCAACAGAACAACATTTATTCGAAATACAGTTTTGCAACATCATAAATTCCTTTAATGTCACACTTGATCAATTTAATGCACCCTTGCTGAATAAAGACTTCATTGTTGGTGGCATCAAAAGCCCTGTTTTAAACATTAATATAAGGAAACACCTAATATAAGGAAACAAGCCTATCAAAACTAGCAGGTTCTCTTCATCTGCATTTAATGATTGAGTTTGGGAAGTGGCTTGTGTCAGGTTTCAGTGCCTGGGAAATAAACTCAATTGCAATGAGTAACCAGATAAAACGGTCGCTGTATCAGGCTCTTTGCTGTGACACCGTCATGAGCTCATTCCTCTGAAAGTGACTAAATCTAAACTGAGATCCCAACAGTCTGCGGAGTAACCTAAGTCTAACATCAATATTTAGACTGGGTTTAGGTTTAGCAGGGTTTTTAGTGTAGATTTTGGATATATTGTTGCTTTGTGGTCATAATAAAGCAATGTTTGAAGTGAGAAAATAAAGAAAAAAAAATCACTTGTTGCATCTGTATGGTATTTTCTTTTGAATTAAGATTGAATTGGATGGATCTGTTCACTAAATGGTACCACCTGAGTCATCAGAGGTTAAAAATGCTAGACATGGTATATTGTCCAGTCTCCTCTCCCACATATAATCTCCCACGGACTGACCGACCGTGGGAATGAATGACATCAATGTCTGTTTTCACTTAGCAGATGAATTGTCATTCAGTAGGTGTTGTGGTTTTTCCATCGCGCTGCATTGAGGTCACAAGCTTTTTGCCGTTGCATTGAACCTCAAGTGCTTTTGCAGTAGTTTTACGTACTTTGTCGATGAGGAATTGTTTATTTTATTTGTGAGGTACTAGTCTTAGAAATGTATCAAGCTGTGCATGTGACAGCGCTCATGGAAAAAAAATGTTCATGCTCACGTGAAGTCTTATTTCAGTCTGTAAACATATGATTGCATCATGTCCTCCAGGGTCCACACATAGCTTCTGTCACCCTGGCTGCGTATGAATGTGGCTCTGTGAATTTCCCCGAGCCGCCCTACCCAGCCCAGATAGTATGTCCGGAGGAGGAGGTCCTGCAGGAGAGCATCTCATTATGGACCATCATGTCAAAGGTTCGCCTGGAGGCCTGCATGTGGGTGAGTGTTTTCTCAGTGCAGTCTTTCCTCATGAAGTACTAAAGCTGCTCAGTTATGGCAGTCTTGAAAGGCAGAACTCGTGCCAAGTGTAAAAAGTGGTCACACAAGGTTTTGTGGACATATTTCAGACCCTGAAACAAGTATGATGTCACGTCCTCTGTTTAAAAAAATTTTTTTTAAATTAAAATGTTAAAAATATTTATTGAATTATGTATGATAATTTACATGTACTGTATATAAATGTTATTTAACAATGCATAGCTGGATATATTTTTGTTTCTACAATATAAAAATGTAATAAAATGATGTTTATAATTAGTAAGAAATATTATTTTAATATGTTGAAATGTGTGGTATATTTTATATATTTAAATTTCTATATGACAATAATTTATATTATTTTGTAAATGTGTATTTGAAGTTGATAGTATATTTATATTATAGAAATATATAATATAAAAATGTATTATAATATTATTTGTAATTTAAATAATTATAGTAAGAGTGTGTGTATTTGGGCCATTCTACAGAATTGCAACAGAGCTGGAAAGGTCTTGGGGGGAAAAAAAAAAAAAATCTTTTTCCAAAATATTTGTATGTATGCAAATTGTATAATATCCAAGGTACACATTTCTAGTAATTGTGCAATTAATTCTCATATTGTATTTTCAGAAAGTTTTGGAATATTTGTCTTCTCCCCAAAATTGTCACTACCAAAACACAGTAATAATAATTTAATTAGAAGGGTTATATTGACCTATTAAGATTTTGCTTACATCTACATTGTAAATGTATTTTTTTGCTATTTTATAAAAAACAAATCAGAGGTAAATCAATAACAATTACATTTTTTAACAATATTTTCAAGTGTAATTTATGAGATTTGTTGTATTTTGAATCCAATTTTTTTGGTAAAAGGCAAAAGTTGATCATACTGATTTCTAAGTTAAGGATTCATTAGTTTGAATATACAATGAACCAAAAACTATCATAACATCTTAGCTGATAATTCGGTATACTTTATTTTTGACAAAACATCCCATGTTTCGATAATGATTGCACATTTTCGGTAGTGACATTAATGCTTTGGTAGCAACCAAATCACATTACAGAATTTTAACTTGCATACTAAAACACTACTAAAACATACTAAAATACAAAAAAATAGCATAATTGTACTAAAATTTAGTTTATTTACCCCCAAATATGAGGGTTATGTGTTCCCTTTTGTCACTACTGAAACAATGATGACATGTTTCAGACGTGACTTTTTCTGTAGTGGCAATTTTATGGGATAACACCCAAAAAAAACAAAACAAAGATGTCACTACCGAAACTCCTCCAAATGTTACAGTAGTGACAATTCTAGATACTTTTGAACCTAGCTCAAAGATGCTAATCAGCACATGGTTAGCTAGCACAGTCCTGAACAGTCGTAGGCATATAAAAGCTAAATGTTATTTATTAAATAATTTTGTTAACATTTGCTAACAGTGCATTGCAACAGTTTTATAACTAAATAACTATATATATATATATACACACAATTTTAGATATATCCTTATTTATTAAATAATTTTGTTAATGATACTTTGCGGCGGCTTTTTAAAGTTTGCTTTCTTTAAAACTTCTGTTTATGCAAATCCTCTGTTTGATTATCAGAAGTCAATCTGTCATGTTTTGATCCTTTGCTATGGTGAACATCTTTTATATAAATTCATATTTCAAGCCTGAACTATGATATGCTGTTAAAGTCTTTTGCACGTATGCTTATGTTCTCAAAAACTTAGTGTAACCATCCCAACTTAATGATGCCTTGTTTGTGAAGACTTGCAAAGCTCACAAGCTGTTGTTTATAATGAATCACATGTTGTCCCCATTAGGCTCATCATTTGTGAATGTGTTTGCAGGGTGCGGGCACAGCTATTGGAGAGCTGCCTCCTTACTTCATGGCACGGGCGGCACGGCTGTCTGGAGCAGATCCTGATGATGAAGACTATGAGGAATTTGAGGAGATGCTGGAGCAGGCACAGAGCGCACAGGTCTGCGTCTCATCTCATACTGGACCCACATGTCCGAAACTTGACCTTCATACAGGCGGTGGCTCCTTTTGATCATCATTAGGAGCTCCGGTAGATGTTCAAAGCTTAACTAACCATTTCCTTCCAGTGTTCATGCCTTTATGAAGCTGACAGTGATGCCCCCCGTGATGCAGCTGATACTGTATCCTGTTAGTGGGAGGTGTCCCAGTGTATTATTATTCCCATGAGCCCTCACTATTGTGGTTCACTTATGTGGGTCACATGATTTCTTGGAAGGGCTCTCCCCTGACTTCCAGTAAACCCTTTGAGCAGCGGGTGACTCAGAAGCAGAGCTTCACTTTAATCACAGCTTCTTAGTGTCAAAGTGGACCCCACATGGTCTGCGCCTTCACACAAAGATTTTTAATTGGAGGGCTTTAATATGGTGCATTGCACCTCAGAGTTTAGTGATTAATCAGCAAAATGTCAGCCTTTTTTAGATTAAATATTTTTTTAGATTTATTTATTTATTTTTTGCATAATATTGAACTTTTTTTCTTTGTAAAGAACTTTTTGAAAACTTTTTGCCTTTTAATTTTGTAGAGTAACTGAAAGTTTACTTCATAATTTGTTCTACTAAAACAATATACGCTAAGATTTTATTAATATAAACAATTGTAATACAAATAGTTACTACTTATTTCATATTTTTGATATAATTTTAGATTTTAAATAACCTATTTTAAATAATATAAAGTCTGTTTTATATATCAGTATTAAAGTTTTTTTTTTTTTGCATAATATTGAACTTTTTTTTTCTTTGTAATTTTTCCTTTTAATTTTGTAGAGTAACTGAACTTTTACTTCATAATTTGTTCTACTAAAACAATATACAATGAATAAGATTTTTTAAAAAATAAATAATTGTAATACAGATACAAATAGTTCCTAATTATTTAATATTTTTTATATAGTTTTAGATTTCAAATAACCTATTTTAATAATATAGTCTATTTTATATAGCAGTATTAAAAAGTCCGATTGGTGAATCCTAAGATCAATTGTCCATTTAAAGCCCAAATATTATGGTTTTTTTTTTTTTTTTTTGTAACCTAAAAAATGTTGAATTTTCTTTTTTTTTTTTCTTCAGGATTTTGCAACAAGAGCCAAGCTTGCAGTGCAAAACATGGTGCAGAAAGTGGGATTTTTTGGAATTCTAGCTTGTGCCTCTGTAAGTAATTTTCCTAAACATCTTTTACTTTTTAATCTCACATTTCAGATTTTATTTTCTCACTATTCTGAGATATTAACACAGAATTGTGAGATATAAATGCAGACTTTCAAGAAATAAACTTTCAATTCTGAGAAGAAAAGTCTGAATTGTGAGATATAATCTTGCAATGAACTTTTTTATTTCGTGTGGAAACAAAACAATTGCAAAATGTAGAATTGAGAGAGAAAAAAGTCAGAACTGTAAGATGTAAACTCAGAATTGAGAGAGAAAAAAGTCAGAAACGTGAGAAGTCACAATTACGGTTTTTATTTATTTTTTGTATATTGTGAATTCAGCTGATAATATAAAATATCTTTCAAGAGCCATGCAGTATGTCTCGTCACTTACTTCATTTACCTCTATCATTTTTAATAAAAGGTCTTTATTTCTGCTTATTTTGTAATTACAGCTTTCATATTTAAATGGTTTACAGTAGCATATCCAATGAATGTTTGTTGTGATAAGCAGTTAATGTTCTTGTTCACTGGGTTTAATGTAAGAATACTTGGTTCTGAGTTTCACAATAATTTTCCAGTATATCTTCTTTCAGTGTTTACCAATACTTATAATCTCTCTCAGATCCCAAATCCCTTGTTTGACCTGGCTGGAATCACCTGTGGTCATTTCCTGATTCCATTCTGGACCTTCTTTGGAGCGACTCTCATCGGAAAGGCCATCATTAAAATGCACATTCAGGTATGCAGAAAGTCCGAAAACAAATGTCTGTTACATATTTGTTAAACACTTCCAAACAGAAGTGTTTTGCTTTTTGAGCGAGTCCTAACTAAAGAGATGATTCCCATAAATCTCTAAGTGATTTTTCGGTTGACTGGGACACACCTTTGCATGTACCTCCTCGGAGTTTTGAATGTTGACTCTGCAGATTGTAGACAGCGGTGCATTTGATGTCTTCAGATCTGCTTATTTCATCCAAATGATCAAATCATGAGCATGAGCGAGTCAGTGATCTCACTGGGTGTCACATGTCTCATCACAGAGTTATTGTCTCACTGTCTCCTAAAGACACAAAACACAAGAGGAACGTGCTGTTGATTCATTGTCTGACAATGTTAATCTGCTTTTTGCTTCTTTACAGAAACTGTTTGTTATCATAACATTCAGCAAGCACATAGTGGAGCAGATGGTCTCTCTGATCGGGTGAGTAACGACACCGGCGTGAGATAAATATGGACACCCTGTGTAAATATTATAGCGAATAAACAACTACATGAATCAAGAATGCATGAAATTATAGTAGTTTTGCACATCCTGAAGATGGGTTTGTTTGCTTTTGGCTTGATGAGTGGTAATTAAAAATGCTTTTTGTATTATTATTTATTAATTTTGCACAATGACTAAAAGATTAAGAAAAAAATATATATATGCATTAATGTTAAAATGTTTTGGGGTCAGAAAGCTAAAAAAAATACTTTTCTTCAGTAATGATGCATTACATTGGTCAGAAATGACAGTTAACATGTATAATGTTATAAAAATATTTTTAGCAAAGAATCCTGCAAAAATATGCCTTACAAAAAATATTAAGAAATGCACCAAATCAGCATATTAGAATGATTTCTGAAGGATCATGTGACACTGAAGACTGGAGTAATGATTCTGTAAACTCATTCATAGCTTATTTAATTACTTTTTTTTGTTTGTTTGTTTAATAAATGTGAAAAAATTGTATTGTAATTATTATTATTTTTTTAAAATTTAGTTGGGAAACCTTTTTCTTGATCCTAAAAATATTAAAGGCAAATTTAATTTGGCCCAAAAATCTAAAGTAATTCTGAGTTGTTTAAAAAAGAATTATATTTTTTGATAATAAATTAACAACTAAAAAATAGATAATTATATATTTCTTTTTTTCTAATGGTGTTTCTTAATTTTAAAAATGTAAAGAAATTTAATTTGGTCCAGAAATCTTCATTCATGAATTTGTTTTTATTATTTTTTTTTTTTAAATAATGATTTCATTATCATTCATTCATTAATTCTGTTTTTTTTTTTTTTTTTAATAATATTTCTTAATTCTAAAAATGTGAAAGACAAATTTAATATGGCCCAAAATCTTCATCTAGTAATTTATGAATTTAGGAAACAAATTTATGAAAATGTGAAAGACAAATTATATATACACACATATGACACTGAAGACTGGAGTAATGATGCTGAAAATCCAGCTTTGCCTCACAGAAATAAATGACATTTTAAAATATATTCAAATATAGAACAGCTTATTAAAATTGTAATAATATTTCACAATATTCCTGCATTTTTGATCTAATAAATCCAGCCTTGGTGAGAATAAGAGACTTTTTTTTTGTTTCTAAAACATCAAAAATCTTATGAATAGTAATGTATAGATAAAATAAAGATTAATTTCTGTACCTATAAAAAGAAATGTCATTGTGACATGTAAATGCACAAAAGGAAACCAAAAAAAGGATCTAGCAGGGTTCATTGAACTCTTTCATGAGCTGTGGGCAGCTTATTTTAATGCTTGCTGCAAACCCCTTTCACAGTCAGATTCTTTGCATTGTTTAGTCTGAATCATCTATAGAAATGCATATAGTTTCTCTTCCTCGATACTGGTATATTGGACATGTGATTGGCTGAATCAGTCCGTCACATTTTACTCCAAAATCATAAAAAAAGCAGTTATGTTGTGTCAACTGATCCTATTTTAAGACCATTAAGATTTTGTTCCCGTCATGAGATTGACATTTAAGTACATCAGAGCTCAAAAATAAAGCCTTGGGGGAGACAAGATGTGCTTAATTGCTATTTAAATTAATGTTAATAATCTGTAGTTGATTATTAAGCCCGTTTATGATCATCTTTGTAATGCTTTTCATTTGATTGTAGGGTGAAAAGAGACCTTGAGATACGCCAACACTATATTTGCATCACATACTAAAGCCACTTATTAGTAAGCCTGAGAAATCGTCACCATTTATGGTGATGTCTGTGAGTTTAGCAGGGGATGCAGTCAGAATTGAGATGATGTAGCAGAGTGACTCAAAAGTAGAGATGCGGTCTCCATCTTGAGACTCAAAAGTACAAACGAAACTACTATTCATCTCTGAATGAGGCACGACAATTGTAGCTTTATAATCAAGCCACATCGAAAGCACTTCATAATTGCGATTTAAGAATGCGGTCGACGTGTTTCATCGCATAATTTGGGCGAGATCCTTTGAATTTGATGTGCCGCTCAAACTTGGTTGTTAATCATTGGCCTGTTGGAGTTTTCTTGTGGTGAGGTCATGTGATTGAGACCAGCAACGTTCAGATGCTATATTGTGGTTCCTTTCAATAGTATTTCTGTGCTTTTTGATGTAATAAAGATATGATAATTGCATCTCAAACTGAAGATATGTGGTGCAGAAGTATTATAATTGATCCTACATGATGGTTCGGTTTCACTGACATTCACACCCACCCAAAACTGGGCGGTTCTTTCTACATTGCAGCGATGACACAATATTGAGTCACTTCCTCATTAATTGCTTTAGAGCAGTTCCTACAGAAGCCTGGCTGCTATAAGTGAGGGTTCAGAGAGCTTCTGTCTCATTGTACTGGAGGCTTCACTGAAGGAGAGCTGTTGTGGGCTTCTGGTGGACTGCTTTGGCTCTTGGTAAGGCATTGCTAATCATATCTTTATTTTTTCGGACAGTATTATCCCTGGAATCGGAGCATCTCTTCAGAAACCTTTTAGGGAATACTTGGAGGCCCAGAGAGCCAAGCTTCGTAACCCAGCAGGCGATGGAGCAGCAGCAGTAAGAATCAACCAATGACCTCTTCTTTCATTTATTCATTTACTTTTTTTTAATTTTGTTAAATATTAAAAAAATATTAGTTTATTCTCATTTATTTTATTTTTTATTTTATTTGTTCTAAAAACATTAAAGGCAAATTTAATTTGGCCAAAAAATGTTCATTAACTAATTCTGATTTTTGAAAAATGTAATTTATATTTTTTGATTTAAAGAAATATAAACAACTAAAAAATGTAACAAATAATTATTTCTTTTTTTCTAAGGGTGTTTCTTAATTTTAAAAATGTAAAGAAATTTAATTTGGTCCAAAAATCTTCATTAACTAATTCTGTATTTTTTTTTTTTTTTTTTTTAATAATGCTATTTCTTAATTCTAAAAATATGAAAAACTAATTTAATAAAAATCTTCATCTAGTAATTCAGATTTTTTAAAATAGCATTTCTTGAATTTTTTTGATGACAAAATTATGAAATATGGCCCAATAATCTTAGTAAAAGTAATATGTATGTATGTATGTGTAAATATCTGTATATATCTATATCTATCTATATCTATAGATCTCTATATATATATATCTATCTATCTATATTTATTTATGTATATGTATGTATGTATGTATGTATGTATTTATTTTAAAAATATGAAGGAAATTTAATGTGGCCTATATATATATATATATATATATATATATATATATATATATATATATATATATTTATATTTATCTATTATTATTATTTTATAAAAATATGAAGGAAATTTAATGTTCACAGAGTAATTCAATTTTATTTATTTATTTATTTTTAAATAATTAAGTGTTTACATATCCTTTTTTTTCTCTCTCTGCAGGGTGAAAGCTGGCTCTCGTGGGTATTTGAGAAAGTGGTGCTAGTCATGGTGTGCTATTTTATTCTGTCCATCATTAACTCCATGGCACAGAGCTACGCCAAGCGTCTCCAGCAGAAGAAGTACTCAGAGGAGAAAACAAAATGACGGACTCACAGAAAACCATCTCATGCTCCTGTTTTGGAACCTACGAAATATTTAAGCTAAAACTGCTACATGAGCACTGATTTCTGTGCGCTTCTGTATGTTAACGTTCCTTCAGATCCCTTTAGTTACGTGGAGTCCCTCTTCATTTGTCTGTAGTGTGCTCGGCTATTTAAAATCAGATTTAACATTTAAAGGTTTTTGTCTTTACAGAACCAAGGCAGTCTAGCTAACAGGCTGTGTGGAGTCATATTTGTTGCAATGCCTTATGCAACATTTGGAGGTCATGCTTCCATTGAAGTGAATACAGTTCTTAATCAATAGATTGATTTATTTAATTCCTAACATACAGGTATGGATGGGCAGGGTCTGTTTGTGAGGTTTTGTGATTGGAATTTTCAGGGATAGTTTTTTTTTTTAAATCGATATTGATGTCATTTTGTATTTCTTTAACTGTTTGAAGAGGATAGCAATATCAACTCAGATCATCGTGGTTTCTAAATAGTTTGCACATCTTGTAAAATAATGTTTTAACTATGCGCACATGATGTTTATTCTCCGGTCTTAAACCAAAATGTCACAAACTAGTGGATGTAACTTTTAACCCAAGAAAATTAAGACGTAATATTTGCATATGTTTGTGCATTTAGACCTTTGACATTTGAACTAAAACCATAAGTTGATCCATACTTTCCTCTTATTTTGGGCTGAAGTAATTGTGTAGCTAATTATGATTTCCCTCAGAACTATTGTTGCATAATTTTTGACATTAAATTCATTAATACATCTGTTGTGTTACATTTGCATTTTGCATTAAAAAAACAACAACAAAAAAAAAACAATGAAAAATCAGTTCTCTGGGTTCAGACCAATGGATGACAGAAGTTGGAGGATGTGGCCTAAAAGAAGGTATGTGGAAGCTATCTATCTATCTATCTATCTATCATCTTTTTGTCTATTTGTCTGTCTAATCATACAAGCTTTCAGAAATGTCCTGTTTCAGTTTGCTGTGCTCATTCAGTCATAAATGTCCTATTCTGTCAGGTAGCTTATCAGACTGGTGTTGGCTGTAAGTCATATGGCAACATCAGTCTAATAGGCTGCCTGAAATTTTGGGCTTAGTCACCATCTGCATATTTTGAGGCTGAATTTTGTGCCGGAAATGTTCAACTGAACTATTTGGTAGCTAATGAATGTGTTCTCCGGTGTTCAATGGATTGGAGTATCTAATGGTTTATTTCCTAATTTATTGAAGTAAGCCGATCATATGTGAATATGGTATATTTAAGGGCCATTCCACCGAATGGGTGCCATTTGCTTCCAAAACTCTTCCAAAAAAAAAAAAAAAAAAAAAAAATCATATTCTATCTTTTTAAAATACTGAATCTAGTAATACACATTTAACGATTCAAAATCTGTATTGGTCCATCTCAGGTAACTTTAATTTTTTACACAATTTTTAAGTGGAAGATGGATGGATTTTTCTCAGTCCTGTTACCAAAACTCTAATGCCTTTTAAAAAGCATGTTTACAGTTATGGCAACAAATTCCTTCATTTCCCCCTCAGGCAGGTGTTTATTTTAAAGAAATTGTTGGTTTCATGGTCAAAAAACATTGTTTTTATCATAAAAAGTCTATTTATCTACACAAGGTGTATTTTTCTAAAGTACACAAACCCATTTTTTCATTTTAAAGGCGATTCAAACCTGAAGCTTATAAATTTTCTATGATGCAATTTATTAAACAATAGGATAAATTATGGACCAAACTTAATTTTAAAAATAGTGGTTTAACTTTATTTTTTTAAAGAAAAAACTATTTAGTAACAGGAATGAAACTGGTAACATGGAGTATCCATTATATTAGTATACAGGTTTGAGCAAATCTAGTGGTCTGCAGAGGTTTTTGTTAGGGTTATGTTTAGGGGTAGAGGACAGGTTATAAGATAAGATATAAATAACAAAAAAAAATAAATTAAAATTAATATTAAAAATAATAAACTTAATATCTTTTCAGTTTTTCTGTGGATATTGTTTTCTTATAGCGCAGCTCACAATCAAACGCCATTCCATATATGAGTCTAATACATAATTGCCACAGGACAGAAATCATACATTTTCTGTCATACTTGCAGGAAACTAATCTAAAACAATAATGCAGGAACAACCATAGATTTTCTCTGGGGAAAAGCATTGTCTCGGTGTGGATAGAAGGCCAAAACGTTGAGAAAAATATGCTTTTTCAAATTTATCTAGATTAATATGGATGTAGCCTAATATTTACATTAATAAATCTGATGACACTACTCACTCCTGTTACTTTTACTCAGTTACTATATATATAAGTATAGGATATATGAGTATATGAGTAACAGGACTGAAAGTAACAGGATTGAGATTTTAGGATAAAATTAGCAAATACATATAATCTGGCCACATGGAGTACATGATAAAATTATGAGAATACTCAGCAAATTATAGTGATTCACAAAGATTTGTATTTTTAAAATAAACAATAATAAGAAATAATTTAGGTAACAGGACAGTATATTTATAATGACGCTCCCAGCCACCGTTACAATATCATCAAATATACAGAAAAGAAAATAAGACCACATGCTTCCGATCATTTCATTGCCTTCAGAAGATCCAGATGTTGCAATATTATGTTGAAAATGTGTCTTGTGGAATTTTCCCAGTTTTTTAGAGGGGGGAATGTGTTAGGGTAACAGGACTGAGTGAAAACATGGGGACATGTTTTCACTCAGTCCTGTTACCCTAACAAAAAATGTGTATTTTATCCAAAATATTATTCATTTATTTTGAAATGTATTTAAAGCACAGATGGGATATGGAGGTACACAAAAATGCGAAACAAAAATGATTTCTGAAGGATTTTAAACATATTTAATGTTAAAATGTAGCATTAGACGCTGGGGACATGTACAAATGCTATATTTTCAGTGTTTTAGGTAGTTTTTAATTTAATTATTTTTTTTTTTAAATTTGCAGTTAGATTAATGTGCAGGACACTTTGTTTAATAATAAAATGTATTTTGTAGTTAATTTTTATGCATGTTTGTACCTATAATTTCCTGGGGACAGAAATGGCGCCCATTTGGTGGAATGACCCTTAACTGAAACATTTTGCTGTTCTTTTCAAACTGTTGGTTTGTTTTCTAAGTCTATTAGTCTGTAATAGTCTTGTTCTGGTTGCCATTAATCTCATTAAATTCAGCTGTTTATTTAAGAGAAAAAAATATACCTGTTATCTATTAAGATCGGTTTCATTTTATACAGAATAAGATTGTTTTCAGGTTGTCTATAAAATGCTGCAGTTGTTCACAATAAACTCTGGTTTCCTCCTTACATGTTTTTTTGCCACGTTAAACTCATTATACAAAATTTAGACCTAATTAGTTTTTAGTTTAAGAGAATAAAACTTTTTAAAGAGAAAGTTTTGTATGGTAAAACTTTAGGCAGCAAAGCATGACGGTTAGATGCGGGGCCTTTTGTGAACAGCACTTCTTCAGTGCAAACTCCATTGCATCATTGGGGTTTTCTGGGTCTTTCAAATGCAGCTTTTGTTGTTTGTTGTTGTAAAATGAATAATTTTCCAGCTGCACGTGCAGATTCCTTCAGGATTTTTCTGTATTTGGGTCCATCCAACTTTAGAGAATTTTAGCTGAGGTGTGACAGTTTCCACCGTCCTTGCCTGTGATATGCAGTGACGTTTAAGATTTATAATCTTATAATAATTTATATTTTACATTGAGGTTTAATCCTGTCTTCAAAAAGTAAGATATTTTCACCTTATCAGTAGTAGCTAGTCAGCTTGACTCTGATAGGTCAATTGTTGTAAATATATTTAACAATATTGCTTATATATTTTTAATCAGATAGCGAAAATGAAAATTATAATATCAAATAATTCATGAAGTTTATGCGAAAGGTGTTCAGAGCCTGAGTCGAGTTAATATTATGAGCAGATACTATTCGAGTGATAGGCCATGAATGCTGAGACTAGAATGACAGACAGATTCACTTTTTAACATTCAACCAATTTGATGATAATATGTAATCATACGTATCAGAGAGAAAAATTCGCCAATATACAAAAAAACAATAGGTACAAGCAACTGGTACAGTAATTTGTAATTGTAACACCCAATAAACCTCTTAAAGGGACAGTTCACGCAAAAATGAAATTTCTGTCATTTATTACTCACCCTCATGTCTTCCAAACCTGTAAGACCTTCGTTCATCTTGGGAACACAAATTAAGATATTTTTGATGAAATCCAAGAGCTTTCTGACCCTGCATAGCAATGCAACGCAACTGATACGTTCAAGGCCCAGAAAGGTATAGTAGGGACATCGTTAAAATTGTCCATGTAACATCAGTGGTACAACCTTAATTTTATGAAGCTACAACAATACTTTTTTCAACGATACTAATTTCTTATCTTCTGCTTAAGTCTTATATGCGCATTCACTAGAGTTTTTGTTTTCTTCGAGCACAAAAAGTATTCTTTTGTGAAGTAGTGGAGGCAAATACAAAAACACAAAAAGAGAGATCCCATGCATCCGATCATTTTTACAGATCTCAAGTTAGCACAGACCTTTCCGAACCTAACATTTACAGACATTTATATAATTAATTCACAGTCCAGAGATTGTTTTGGTAGGGTCTGTGTTTACCTGAGATCTGTACAATGATATAATCAGATGATGGTCATAAATATAAGTCACATGAATGAAACAGATGAATAAAGAAATGTACTGTAAGAAAAGGTGGAGGAGGGATGACAATTACTTTATATAGTGAGATTAGCTGAACATACGTTTATTTCATTAACATATTTACAGCTTTGAAAGACAGAAATAAATATTTGTATAACAAAATGATGAATTTATGCCCTATATTAACAAATGTAATTTCTCCAGAGGCAGGTAAAGGCATATCATATGAAATCAGTATTGTCATAATCTTTATGATGAGCTGTGTATAATGTTAAATCAGAGGTGTGTGTAGCTGGAGATGATCTGTTCTAGTGCTGTAAAACTGTCCAGAAAATCCTCCTCAGAGATTCCAAACTTTGTATACTGATGAACATAGGCCCTACAGGAATAAAAAAAAAAAACGTAAAAAAATACAGAATTTGGTCCCATATTTAAGCTACTGTATTTCTCACCTTGATGCAAACATGTTCCAAGCCTTCCTGACTATATTGTCCAGGGGTTTCAAAAGGGACTGGTTGTTACTGACCAAAGTGGCAGACTTTTCATATCCATTGAAAGCTACAGGAGAGGTCCATGTGCTGAAACTATTTTCTGTTTTAAGCCACGGCACATATAAAGCAGGATCCTTAAAACCATCTGTTGATTGAAGGGAAGAAAGAAACTCATACAAGTTTGAAATGACATGATAGTTAGTAAATAACAATTTTCATTTTTGGGTTAAATATCTATTTAATGAATGACAGTATATTGGAGATCTGCTTACCTGAAACTGCAGTAGAGACATCTTTCCCTCGTAGTATTAGAAGATTAGCAAGTGATAAATTGAAATTTTTATGCCTGCTGTTAGTTGCACTCTCTCCTCTAGATGTGACTGCTAATGGGGCGCTTACTGTCCAGTCAATTCCTTTAAGAAAGAGTGTTTTAGTTCCACAAAACCATTATGTAGACAATCAATGAAGTAATATTTTGGATTTCTTCTATAAAACATCCTTCCTAATATTACAAGGATATGTGACATCACAGCACTCACCTTCCTCCATCCTAGCGCTTGCAATGAGCATTTGACGTAAATGCTTGAGCAGCCCAGGCCAGTTAAACACACTATAAGCCAGAGACGTGCTGGACATCTGAGGAATGTTACACAAGCTGAGCAGTTTGTACTCAGGGTGACACACCAAAGAACTCAGCAATTCCCCTGCAGACAGCAGATAAACATTGGTAAAGGAGTGTCATTTTGACTGATGAATGTCTGAAATTGGAGGTGAACTGAGTCATTTGTACCTATGGGGTTTGTGCTGTAATGGCAGGGTGAATCAGCAGTATAAGCGGGCTGAAGTACGCTGGCTAGTTGGTGAGCGATCACATTATTAACGTCACTGATGGAGATGTGTTTGATGTTCATCAGCTGGCTGCAGATTTTGTGCACAGTGTCATTCTCGTGAACCAGAATAGCATCAGAGAGCTGGTAGAGGTGTGATAGTGTCAGCACAGAGTTGTAGTTTTGGACGATCACCTGGAAAGGAAAATAAAATAAACACAGTGATTAGAATAAGTGACCATTTTAAAAAAAAAAATTAAAATTTTTTTTAAAAATATAGTTTACAACACATGTACCAAGTTCTTAGAAATATATTCTTGTATTCATGTTGTTTTAATATGATTTTGAAAACTTTTATTCCACTCAAGGCAAGGCACCACAGCTGAAATAGGGTAAAAAAAAATACATAAAAATAAACAGATATCTCCATACTTCACCAGTTGATTAATCACAGTACATTAAGAGGTTTTTGTATTACAAGTTTTCTAGAGTGTTATGTTTATATATGCAAATGTGGGATTATCTAATTAAATATGCACTCATTTGCATAAATATCCAGAACAGAAATCTGAATACTGTATAAAGCCAGGTTCAAGATTCTTAAATCATTTTGTTGTCATATTATTAGAGTGTTTAGACCGAGGGGATTTTGGATATATCTTTTAATATAATATGCTGCTTTTGACACCGGCAATCATCAGATCCTCTTGTCCACCCTCTCATCTCTGGGCATCACAGGGATTCCTCTTCGCTGGTTTGAATCCTATCTCTCTGGTAGGTCGTTCAGGGTGGCCTGGGGAGGGCAGGTATCCAAAGCACATCGACTGGTCACTGGGGTTCCTCAGGGATCAGTCCTTGGACCCCTCCTTTTCTCCATTTACACCACATCACTGGGTCCCATCATACAGGCACATGGCTTCTCCTACCATTGCTATGCTGATGACACACAGCTCTACCTCTCATTTCAACCAGATGATCCAACAATAGCTGCACGGATCTCAGGGTGCCTGGCGGACATCTCGGCATGGATGAAAGAACATCACCTACAGCTCAACCTGGCAAAGACCGAGCTTCTTGTTTTCCCTGCCACTCCAACTCTACAGAGTGATTTCACCATCCAGCTAGGTTCTTCTACAACTACCCCATCAAGTTCGGTCAGAAATCTTGGTGTAATCTTTGATGATCAGCTGACCTTCAAAGACCACATTGCAAAGACAGCTCGATCTTGTAGGTTTGCATTGCACAACATCACAAATATCAGGCCCTTTCTAACAGAGCATGCTGTACAACTTCTTTTCCAGGCCCTTGTCATTTCTAGGCTGGACTACTGCAGTGCTCTTCTGGCTGGATTTCCATCATGCACAATCAAACCTCTACAAATGATTCAGAATGCAGCAGCACGTCTGGTCTTCAACGAGCCCAAAAGAGCCCATGTTACACCTCTCTTTATCTCCTTGCACTGGCTACCAGTTGCAGCTCGCATCAAGTTCAAGACATTGATGCTTGCATATCGAATAACCACAGGCTTTGCACCTGCCTACTTCCACTCTCTATTACGAATCTACATTCCCTCCAGAAGTCTGAGATCCGCTAGTGAGTGATGCCTCATGGTACCATCACAGAGAGGCACAAAATCACTTTCCAGATCATTCTCGTTCACTGTTCCTGGCTGGTGGAACGATCTTCCCACCCCAATCCAGAATGCTGATTCCGTCAGTTTTCAAGCGACAGCTGACAACTCATCTCTTTCGACACTATTTGACTTTATGCTAAAATTAAAAAAAAAAAAAAAAAAAAAAAGTCTCTCTTTATTTATTCCTTCCCTTTCTAGCTTGTAATTATTTGAAACAATGCCTGAAACTTGGTATTACGAGCACCTCCTGTGTCTGTTTGCCTCTTTAAGATGAATCGCTTTATGTATTCCCCAATTGTAAGTCGTTTTGGATAAAAGCGTTTGCAAAATGACTAAATGTAAATGTAAATCATATCTTTTAATCACTCCGAAAATCAGAAAATAATGACAACTGCCAAAAAAAAATTGTAACCATGTTTTAGAATGTTATATCTATAAAGCTAAGGCAAATGATATATGAATGATATAAACTCCTCTGTAAAAACTTTCAAAATATAAATAGGAATAAAACTGTAAAGTGTAAAGTTTGTTGTAAGTGATACAATATAATAAAATTAATGTGTATTTTGCATATTTTCTTTCCACTAGTCTGAATAAAGACATGTTATGGAAACAAAATTGCCAGAAAATTTCAAAATTGACCAGTGCATGAAAAAACAAAGGTTTTCCTTATGAAAAATTTAAATTTAATAATGTGAACATTTATACCATTTTAATAGCATTTAAGGAAAGTGAATAATATGGAACAAATAGTCATTAAAAAAATACATTTTTCAAGGTAAAACCATTCTTTTAACAAATATCATAAATTATAATTTTTAAAATAAAATTAATATAAATTTACAACATGACATTTTACAAACTGAACTAACCTTGCCTTGTCATGAAAAGGTCAAATTACCTGACATTTAAAAAATAAAATAAAAATTATTGACCTTGACAGACATAAGGGTCTGCAGAGGTTTATGTTTTTTCTGTATGTTTTGCCTTAAAAAGATTTTCTTTTCAAGATTTTTCAAGACATTATTTTAATTAGGCTTTTTTCTTCATTGTGATGTCATGACAGTTGTTTCACCCTGACATTTTCGACTTTATGAGCACAAAAAAAAAATCTATATGAGAAATTAAAAACTGGTGTATTCAAATCATTGCATGTATGAATTTTATATTAAGCCATTTTTGAATAAATTAACAGATTAACACACACACAAAAAAACATCTCATGTCATTGACCAACTACTTCTTTATCACAAATACTTAAAAATGCAAAAATCTCACTACCTCACCAGCTCCATATGGCCACGTTACTTGATTGAGGCTGAAGGAATTGGGGTATAAGTCCCTCAAACATTGAGTGATGTAAGTACCCACACCAGAACCGGTGCCACCTGCAACACTCATCATGGTGAAAATCCCAGCCAGACGATCACATCGCTCCATCTCCATCCGGACCAGATCCTCCACAGCCTCTTCATGATGTGGTCCATGAACACAGAACCTTCAGAGAACAACAATAAACTCACACATGACAAACACACATTTAAAGCTCAAACCATGATCTGATCTTCTTACCCGTTCGCCCAGTTGTTTCCAGAGCCCTGCTTCTGGGAGAAATGTGCTTTGTCTCCATATCTCCATCTTCCAGATTTTGAAGCCTTGGCTATTGCTTGAGAGATAACCTTGGGCTCCATATCAACAAGTACTGACCTTGCCACAAGTTCTGTTAGACAAGCTAGTAAATATCAAGTGTTATAAGCAGTGTTATCAGCAAATATGAGTGAGCTGAACCCACCTCCAGCAGATCCCTCATAAAAGAACCTCTCATCACTGCATTGCTTGTACTTCTTTCGGTTTGGTCCACTGGAATCATCGCTTATGACACTGAAGAGCTCGTGTCCAATCTGATTCCCACACTGACCCAACTGTAAGCTTACAACCGACATATCTATCGACATTAACCATTAAACGATACGAAAAAAGCTCTTGGAAACCACATCGTGACAGGACTGTGTATATATACAACTCCCGAACGTGTGGCTATAACAGCGTTTACTTTAACTCAAAGAGACGACAGTTTACTGTATGGAGAGTCAATACAACCGCACAATATCAAATTACATTAAATCACTACTTTTAAAAACTTGTACCAAGTAAAAGCAGAGCATATGCGTGTATAATCGAAGGCGGGTGCAGGTTTGTAAGCGTCGAAAGTGATGCATGATGGGAGTTAGAGTAAAAACATCTCGACAACCATCAGATGGCGCACAAAACATACTTTTCGCGAGCTTCACTAGGTCTTAATGCCAATTAAAGACAGAAAGAAAGAAAGAAAGAAAGAAAGAAAGAAAGAAAAACAAATACTTTTCTTTTGCATGAAGCATAACATTTATTTATATTTTTACATTATTTTAGTGCGCGTTAAGTACATTTTCCTCAAATTGTGCTTAAGTTTTGTAGTTTTTTAAGTGCAACAAATAATACCATGATGTATAGTAGTCAACATTTGAAGTGGATCAAAACCTTTCATCAAAGCTGTCTTAAAACCAAAACAATACCCGTTCTTGTTTTAGGACAACTTTGATTAACTTTTTTGATCCACTTCAGATGTTGACTACTGTATATTTTACAATTTAAATCATTGCTTTTTTCATATTGCATTGTTTATTTCATATTTATTTTAATTAATGTATTTAAATTTGAAGATGGGGAAAAATGACTGATAGATTGATTGATTGATTGATTTCGGGGAATATGAATCAATCAATCAGTCAGTCAGTTAATCAATCAATCAATAAATCAATCAATCAATCAGTTGAATACATAGACTATGGTTGAATATGATAACATTGATAAAAATGTATTTCCTTCTATTCGTTTCGTATTCTATTCCTTGTGATTTAGCCAAATGTGTGATGTTTTCAAAAATAGTATAATTTAATACCACCAAAGTAATTTTCAAGTTCTGTTATACAACACAATATAAAACATTTAGAATTCCTTTTTATTTTTAAGTATTTATTGTCATTTGTTTGTTTTGTATTCTGATATTTCTATTATTCTTTTTTTACATACAACGCTTGTACCATGTAGCTGTAAATTATATCATTTTATTATATATATATATATATATATATACATATATATACATACACATATATAAACAATACCCGTTATTGTCTTAGGACAACTTTTATGAACCTTTTTTGATCCACTTCAAATGATGATTATATATATATATATATATATATATATATATATATATATTAGGGCTGTCAATCGATTAAAATATTTAATTGCGATTAATCGCATGATTGCCATGAGTTAACTCGCGATTAATCGCAATTTAATCACACATTTTTATCTGTTCTAAATGTACCTTAAATGAATACTTTTCATGTTTTAAATACTCTAATCATCACGGGCAATGACAAATATGGATTCTTTATGCAGTATATGTTTATTATTAGTGAAACCATAGTTAACAGAGCCTGAAGACTAGACATGTTTCAAAGATCATAGATGTGTTTCAAAGAACTTGCTCATGTCTATTAGACACATGAAAAAAGAAATAGCAGGTTGCCATTACTTCTCTTTCTTTGCACTGAGCAATTTACTTACACAAACCTGTTTACATTTTTGCATGACATGGCATCTCACTTCTGAACATGCAAAATGTACATTTATTATTTATTATTACATTTGTTTGCCTCTCTGTGCCCACATACTGTATTTTGATGCAGCTAAATTCTTAATAAAACTGTTTTCATTTATATATTTGACTGTTTCTGTTGTCAGACAATGGAATGAATATGAAATAGTGACTGAAACGCGACCCATAGGACTAAATAACCAGCTCTACATTCCAAGATGTTAATCTGCACAAAAATCCTGATTTATAATCCAGCCATCATCTGATAAAATCAAATAGGCTATACATAAGATAAAGACAATAGCTGTGCTGTGATTTCGGCTATACTTTCAGGTTAAATTAGAGAAGCAACATAATATCTGTTTTAACTGAAAGAGCTGTTCCTCTCTTCCACGCGCTGAACAGAGCAGACGCAAAGGGAGAGAGAGAGAGAGAGAGAGAGAGAGAAAGAGAGAGAGAGAGAGAGAGAGAAAGAGAGAGAGAGAGAGAGAGAGAAAGAGAGAGAGAGAGAGAGAGAGAGAGAGAGAGAGAGAGAGAGAGAGAGGTGTGTAGTACCGGCGAGTCTCAGAAACTAAATAAGGTTTGGGCAAACCCTATAGAGATTGGTCGCTAGGCGCTTTTTTAAAAATAAATAAATAAATAAATAATAATAATAATAATAATAATAAAAAAAGGTTGCTAAAGTGGTCTGAAAAGTCGCTAATTTGGCAGCACTGTCAGCATCTCCAGCCATTTCCATTTCTCCAACTATAGTAGTACGGGTTAGGCCACGGGTCAAACAGAAAATGCGCGCTGCGTTAATCGCGCGTTAATAAAATTAGTGCCGTTAAAATGAATCTGCGTTATTAACGCGTTAACTATATATATATATATATATATATATATATATATATATATATATATATATATATATATATATATATATATATAAATAAAATAATATTCAATAAATAACACATTTATACTATATAAATAATATTATAATAATATAACAATATAACAAAAAAGCAATAATGTTATTTATATAAATATTTAATAAATAAAATTTATACTATTTTAATAACATTATAATAATAATATAACAATAATATTATTTATTTATTTATTTATTTATCGCTTTTGTATTCTGACTATTTTGACAGTTGCACGCATGAAAACAGTTTGAAGTCTTTCCCGCAGTCCTCCGCGCGGGGGCGTCAGATCGCGTCATGCCGGTCATGGCGACGGTGCGTTCATGTCCATGAGGCGGGAAGCGCGAGCTCCTCACGCGGTTTAAAGTGATCCCAGACAGCGCAATCAACGATGGCTGGCGTTTTCGACATCGATCTGGACCAGCCAGAGGAAAATGTTTCCGATGATGAGCTGGAGGAGGTAACGGACGGTCGCGTTTTTTGAGGTGAACTGCACCTCGAGCAGAGAGAGCAGGCCTGAGGCCCGAGGAACAAGCGTCGGGCTGCTTTATGTTATGCTAACAGGCTAACACGATTACCCTACAGTGTGTTTTATGTACTGAGTAACTGACATTCTGTCTGGCAGCACATGGGTTAGAGATATTTGAGTTTTACATGCTGAAATATGTTTTATATGCAGTAGTCAAAGATACGAGCTGGAGATAATAGGGTTGTATGTCAGCTTACTACTTGGCAGTACAGTACAGTACAGTTATAGCAATTTAAAGGGCTGGATGTGTGTGTTTCCTTTCACATCGAAACTTGCAATGCAGCATACCTTAGATATATACATTTTTGCATGCATATTGCTTGAAATTATTTATTGACTATGCATTTTATATTTACGAGGATCAGTCAATTAGGAGTTGCAAGACCATAGATGGTGCATGTCACTTTATGGGATCTCTGGGAATAGTATTGCGAAACCCGACCCCTTACGTTTTCATGTTCAGACTAGAAGTGCTGCCAAGTGTTGCCTCGTAACGTTATCTGTTCGTGCACTGATCATCTCTCCACCCAACATAACGCTGTTCACTATTGCAGGGAATTGAGCCTTTATTGATTATGCATTTCACACTTCTCTTCTGCAGGCTCAGATCAATGACCTCATGGATCAGTGCAGTGGCTTTGAGTTGTAAGTATGTGTAGTGGTTGCAATAAAAAACAAACAAGATTTTTATTTTAATAGTTAGACAAAATCATAAAAAAAAAAAATATATATATATATATATATATATATATATATATATATATATATAGACTAGAAAAAAATAAAACATCAATATTCTTCAGATGAGAGGAATAATGCACATTGTCACTATTTCTGGTTTATTCTTATAGTAACATGGACGACTGTGAGAAGATCGAGATATCAGAGGACAATGTGAACCAAGGCACTGAGAACATCCGTCCAGAGTGCTTTGAGCTTCTCCGTGTGTTGGGAAAAGGAGGTTATGGAAAGGTATATATATATATATATATATATATATATATATATATATATATATATATATATATATATATATATATATATTTTAATTTATGTAGCACATTCTAATATTTTCATTTCATTTATTTATTTTTTAAGCACTTTTCACACTGTACTGTAGCCCCAAAGTGCTTAATTATTTTTATATACACTACCAGTCAAAAGTTTTTGAACAGTAAGATTTGTAAAGTTTTTTAAAGAAGTCTCTTATGCTCACCAAGCCTGCGTTTATTTCATCCAAAGTACAGCAAAAACAGTAACATTTTTTTTACTATTTAAAATAACTGTTTTCTATTTGAATATATTTTAAAATGTAATTTATTCCTGTGATTTCAAAGCTGAATTTTTAGCATCATTACTCCAGTCACATGATTCATCAGAAATCATTATAATATTGTGATTTGCTGCTCAAAAACATTTTATTATTATTATTATTATTATTATTATTATTATGTTGAAAACAGCTGAGTAGATTTTTGTAAGGTTTCTTTGATGAATAGAAAGTTCAGAAGAACAGCATTTATCTAAAATAGAAATCTTTTGTAACATTATAAATGTCTTTATCATCACTTTTGATCAATTTAAAACATCCTTGCTAAATAAAAGTATTAATTTCTATAATTACTTTCTCCCCCCTGACTCCAAGCTTTTGAATGGTGTAGTGTAGAATATTGCAAAAACTTTTTATTTCAGATAAATGCTGATGTTTCTATTCATCAAAGAATCCTGAAAAAAAAATGTACTCAACTGTTCCAATTATTGATGATAATAATAATAATAATAATAATAATAATAATAAAAATGTTTCTTGAACAGCCAAACAGCATATTAGAATTATTTCTGAAGTAATGATGCTGAAAATTTAGCTTTGATCACAGGAATAAATTACATTTTAAAATATATTCAAATAGAAAGCAGTTATTTTAAATAGTAAAAATATTTCAAAATTGTATTGTTTTTGCTGTATTTTGGATGAAATAAATGCAGAAGAGATTTCTTTAAAAAAACATTAAAAATCTTATTATTCAAAAACTTTTGACTGGTAGCGTACACAACATTACAGTTCATTACATTAACAGTAAAAACAAACCTGTGTTAAAATGTTAAAAGGCTAAAGAGCACAAATATGACCTTAAACAATGCTGGAGAAGTTCTAATGTCAGTGGGTATTATAATATCATACAATATCAGTATTGTAATATCAAATATATGGAGCAGTGGGGTAGGGTTGCACGATATACCGGTACAACGATAGTATCACGATAAAATCATCCATACGGTAGTACTGTAAGATGTTGTATGCACGGCAGAAACACTGTTTAAATCATTCTTTTGAACATGCATGCCAGCAGAAACATTACAAGTTGATTGGCAAATGTCTTTCTGCTGTGCTTTGTGTAGTACAGGCTGTGTATACGCTTTAAATGGTATTGAGTGTTTCCCGACGCTTCAGTTCAGTTTGCAATGAGAAGTTGCACTTGCACGTTGTTGTTCATGATGCAGTTTATCGGCAGAAAGGGTCTGATTCAGACCGACTGATGTTATTTAAAAAAAAAAAAAAAAAAAGACAGCAGCTCAAGCATCACTTATTCAACATCATAATATCTTACAAGAAAGTATTCTTGCAGTTTTATTCATTTGACCACTTCTAGAACAGATGTAATAGTTTGTTTCTGGAAGCATCTTTGTGATCACAAATGCAATTCCATTCATCAACGTAGCGGCTTTGCACTTGGTTCTTATCAACCATATCAGTCATTATATATATATATATATTTTTATTTAATTTTATTTATTTATTTTTTAACATTATAAGTGAATATGTTTTAATATACATGCTGCTAACTTGGAAATTTCAAGATATGCGAGCAAAAATGCTCCTGACAGTTCGGCAATATGACACCAGCAAGAGTCAAGAGTGCTGTTTTTGTTTTGATTCTGTGTTCGAATCCAAATCTGCGTTGGCTTGGGCGAATCACTGATTCACTAAGCCATTCATAAAAACAGTCATTTGATTCGCTCCTGAAGGATTCAGCCGTTTTGAAAGAATCGTTTGAATGACTCAGTGATTCGATCACGAACACTTGCTGCCACTTGGTGGCAGTCTTAAGTTTCTAGTCTAAAAGTAGGCATATTACATTCTTTTCAAACATATTTCTATATTCAGAATTTTGTATTTAAAACATTAATCTCACAACATTATTTATGCAATTATAAATAGTTTAAATGTATAAATACCACATCTGAATGTCACTTCATGCAGCTTCTGTGCAGTGCTAAGATGAGTTTTGTTTACATTATTTCATGGATAACAATAGCCAGTCATTCATTCACATTAATGAAGTATTCAGAGAAAAATCTTGTCTGTTTTCATATACGTCTATTTATTTATGAAATTTTGATTCATTTTGTAGAATTGAATTTTAAATTAACACAATAGGGTAGAGTGGGGTAAAACAGAATTACCCCCTACTATTTTTCTCAAAATAACCATGAGATAAAATCAGGATAATCTTTTATTGGAACTATGGACTACGTTGACAAGAGTGATGTAGAAGTTTTCACCATGAAGTGTACACTGGTGATGTACCGAAGAGAAAACGGATTTCACAGTAAATTATCTAATTTTCAGCACTAAGAAAAAAAAAGCGTTTTAAAGCTTGTTGTTTTGTAGAACATCACAGTTATATATGATTTGAGAACAGTAAGGCCTGTAGATAGAGATTACGTGTTATTTAATAAAAATATAATTATATTTTCAGAATTACATAATTTTTTTTTCACACATAATCAGTGGGGTAAAACGCCCCCAGGGAGCAATGAGCAATTACCGTAGTTACTCTGTTCTGAACATCAGATCCTTTGTTTTTCCATCAAATGCATCAGATAGCTAGTTAGCTAGCCAGTTAGCATCAGCTAACAAAATGTTTCAAATATACTATTATAATTTTGTAATTCTTAATTATTGATTATATTCTTTTTAAATTTTAAGCAAAAACTGTCTGTACTCTGATTTTGCTGTAAATGTTTAAAGCAAATTCCTTTGTCAGACTGGGGGCATTTTACCCCACCCATGGGTGAGTTTTGCCCCATAGGTGGGGTAAAACGCCCCCTTGGTACAAATTTCATTTTTGTTGAAATTCTAATAACATGAAAACTCTGGACATTTTTCATACTTTGTTTATAATTTATGTCATTGTCACTAGAACAATGATAACTTTTCTGAACACATTTAACTTTTGTTTCACAGAAAAAAATTACACAGTTCTTAAGGGGGGCGTTTTCCCCCACTCTACCGTACTGCATGGTATCGTGATACTACTTGGTATCGTGATACTTCAGCTGGTACAGTATTGTAAGACATTTTTATGGTATTGTGACAACCCAACTGTGGGGTTACTGTCTTAAACTAAAACTATTAAAAATATGTTTGAGGATTGAAATGCACTATAAATAAATTATAGTATGGTATATAAATATAAAAACTCAAAGATAGAAATATGTCAAGTTGAAGGATTGATATGATTAACTATAAAATTATTTACATCAATGTTACTATTTAGGTTTAATTTTTTATTTCCATTTTAGTTCACTAAAACCAAAATAAAATGCATTAAACCTTAATAGTAATATTTAAAAAAAAATAAATAAATAAATTAAACTGACAATATAAAAAAATAAAAATCTAAACATTAATTAAAACTATATTATATAATAAGGTGCTTGAAGTACTTGAATTTGACTTTGAAATTTAAATCCTGGAAAACAGCCATATTTTTGAGAAGGTACTTGAAAAGTACTTGAATTTTTAAAGGGCAGTATATATGAAATTAGTGTTATTTTTTCTTGATAAAACAATCTTTTTACGCAAAATTAACGATGCAGCGCGTCTGATATAAATACAGAGCCGTTTCGCCTGGCTTTTAGCAGCGCACAAGATCTTGTGATATTACTCCTTGAGGTTAAAAGATTGATCTTGCGATATCAGTACAAAGTTGAGTTTGTGGTAAAACCTTTGATAGTGCTTGCATTATGTTGTTCGGTCTTTTATTGCATGTGCTGTTCGTTTGGGTTTCATTTGGGAACGTATATAAAGTCTGAGGCATTTTGTGTTGCACTGTTGTGATTTGTTATAACACATAATATACTTAATTTGGTTATGTTCATATTTTGTGTAGGCATATTACATTATGTAGGCCTATTTTATCAGTGTTGTTCAGTAAAACCATGTAATTACTTTGTTTTTTATACTTTATTTGAACCAATTATTATTGCCTCATCGTTAGTTTATATATAAATAGTCACACTAAAGCCTTTTTTCACATTTTCTTTTCACAGTATTCCATTTAAACCTGTCTGGGCTTGAATTTAACCTTTTCTTTGGTATTTCTTGTAGGTTTTCCAAGTTCGGAAAGTATCTGGTGCAGGATCAGGAAAAATATTTGCAATGAAAGTCTTAAAAAAGGTTAAGCAAATTCCTTAAATTTGAATGCAGTCATTTACATTTGTGGCAATGTCTCAATGTCACTCTATTCTGCTGCTTGTAGGCTATGATTGTACGCAACGCCAAGGACACAGCGCATACTAAAGCAGAGAGGAACATCTTAGAGGAAGTCAAGCATCCTTTCATCGTTGATCTGATCTATGCCTTTCAGACGGGCGGCAAGCTTTACCTCATCCTTGAATACCTAAGTGGTTCGTGAATCAAGAGCAACCTTTGTCTCAGAGATAGAAAGCTACTCAATTCCTTCTGCTGTCGTCCTGTTGCTGCGGAGCTGCTAAGGAATACATTCAGCCCTTGGAGGCATTCCTTCTGTGAATGTGTTTTTATTTTTTGCATAGAGAGAATTTTATTTATTTATTTTGCATAGGGAATTTATTTAAACATTTTATGTAAAAACATTTTTTTTTCCTAAGTTTGAAACATTTCTTTTTTTTGTGTGTGTACTGAAATGGTACATTTACAGTATGATGTTTTGAGATATGATGTGGTGAAGTTTTACTATCAGTCTATCTCTGTGTTTGCTCTTAAAACTGTGGTGTTTGTGGTAAAAAACCTTTTTTCTTTTGCAGGTGGGGAGCTTTTCATGCAGCTTGAGCGAGAGGGGATTTTCATGGAGGACACAGCCTGGTAAGAAAGGGCGATTTGATCAGTTTTGACTTTTAAAGCATAAACTTGCAACGTTGAAATTGAATTATGATTAGCACTGTAAACATGTAGTGTTTTATTGAAGTGTCAACTTTTTAAACAATTTTCAAGGACACACGAACACCGACACATGCATACAATAGGCCTTACATTCAACACGATGAGATGAACGAAGATAATCAGAATGATGCTCAGGGCTTTTTACACAGCTTTTACTTGGCTGAAATCTCTATGGCTCTCGGACACCTGCATCAGAAAGGCATCATCTACAGAGATCTCAAACCTGAGAACATCATGCTCAATAACCAAGGTTTGGCTGCTTCTATTTAAACTACAAAAAGGAGTAAATCTGAAAATGAATTGAGAAATCTTTAATTATAATAATCTGGTTTTTATCTTATCACAGGACATGTAAAACTGACTGATTTCGGGCTGTGTAAGGAGTCGATTCATGACGGCACAGTGACACATACTTTCTGCGGCACTATTGAATACATGTGAGATGTTTACAGAAACCTTTAAAGCTTTGTATGTTTAAGTAGCTAATTTCCTGTTTTGCAAATGTCTCTTTTCATTGCCTGACGTGCGACATGCATTTAGATGGATTCGACAGTAGTGTGAGAAGATTCTTTATTTCAGGGCTCCAGAGATCCTCATGAGAAGCGGACACAATCGGGCTGTTGACTGGTGGAGTCTGGGGGCTTTGATGTATGACATGTTAACTGGAGCAGTGAGTATAAACGTCTTGGTAATTTGCCATAGTGCAGCGTACTAGCCTGCAATACTTCAATTTGGTTTTTATATTTACATTTGGGAATTTATGCATTTATGTTTCAGAATTAATGTCAACAACCAGTTATTGAACTTGACTAATTAAAAAAAAAAAAAAAAAAATTATTAGTTTTCTTAAATTAAGTAATTTTATGGTTTTATTTATTTATTTAGTTTCAAAAGTTTACTGGTTCCTTAAATCAGCTAACTATTTAGGCAACATATCATCCACAAGGGGTCCATGAAAAATGTTTTATTTTATATATATATATTTATTTGTCCTAATGTGTGCTCTTAAAGTCTTAGGGAAATATGTTTTAATTTGTTATATTCATGCTCAATAAATGTAATAGAATTTAATTCTAATTTCTAAAGACTGTATTATTAATTGTAATTTTATTTTTTTAAATTTTTTTTAAAGTTTGTCATAATTTGATATTTTTCTAAATATATTTCTACAGTTAATTTTTGTTTACTATCAACAATTAAAAAATATTTTCAGTATAAATATTTTAGTGTAATGACAGTGTATAAGCCAGTTTAATTTGGAAAGCAACAGTTTGATGTCACAAAACTATTGCACTTAATATATTCTCACAAAGTATAAATAAATGGTTACACTTTATTTTAAGGTGTCCTTGTTATAGTGTAATTATACATTTAAGTACTGAATAATATTAATTAACTACATGTACTTACTATATGGTTAGGGGTTGGCTTAAGGTTACTTGCATGTAATTATGCATAATTAAGTGTTATTATAAAAGTAAGTACATGTAACAAGGACACCTTTAAATAAAGCGTTACCGAACAGATTTTTATCTGTAACAAAATACAGTGAGCTTTATATTTGTCAGTGAGGTCTCTCACAATGGGATCACTGTATTTGGGGTTCTTATCATCAAAAAGTAAATTTTGAAGTTTTTCAACATAATTTTTTCCTTTCTAGCCCCCCTTTACAGGAGAGAACCGGAAAAAAACCATTGACAAAATTCTTAAATGCAAACTGAACCTCCCACCCTACCTCACACAAGAAGCCAGGGACCTTCTCAAAAGGGTAGGTGTACACTTGTTTTATATTTCCCAGTAATATACTTATTGTATATTGTGCAGTTGATTTTATAGCTTTTTAATAAATCTTTTTCTCCCATTTTGTAATAATATTTTACTGTGTTCAGCTACTGAAAAGAAGTGCCTCATCTCGGCTTGGGGCTGGACCTGGAGATGCAACAGAAGTACAGGTCTGTTTATCAACATCAATGTTAAAGTCAACATCTTAACCCTGTAAAGCCTAACATGAAGAAATAGTCAGAAAAATCAAATATTTTGATATTTAGACAAAATATTAAATTTAAAAGTTTTTTTTTTTTTTCTCTGTGTTTTAAGTGTCATATTTGATACGTCAGGCTTTTATGGTTCAAATAGTATGAGATTTGAAAAATGAGACCTTTATATTCAGAGGCCCAAAAGGAACAGAAATTTGTAGTTTGGTTCAGTTGTTGTTATTTCATGTGGCCAAAAAGATTGTGAAACCTCTGATACTTGTAATGTAAATCAGTGAAATCTTCATAACAGTTTAGCTGACTACTTGCATAAAGTGCAAAAATATATAATTTATTGCTATATTTTTCAATAATATGTCTTAGTAAGAAATTTGAATGCCCAGTTTTATGATCAAAGCTCTTTAGTTTTTATTGTTGAGACAAAAACAAACAATGCAATACAATGATTGAGGTTATTACGAGATGAACAAATAAACATTCCCTTTAAAAGCCTGATGTATCATATTTGATACTCACATTTTAACATGATTTCTCTAAAACTTGATGTATGGAATCAAAGTTGCTTCCATCTGGTAAGTGTTCATCTTGAAGTGTTACTAAAAATATATAACTTATTCTTACATTTACTCTTTTAAAAAAAAAAAAAAAAAAAAAAAAAAAAAAAATTGTGTACAACAGGTTTTTCAGCAAGTTTTGATCATGTTGATAATTTTGAGGCCTTAGAAATGTGTGCATGAAATATGATAAAATAGGCTTTATAGCATGAAGATTGTCTTTCAGTATTAAATTTCTGGTGGTTTTAATGTTTAACCAGAATTCAGAAAGAAGTGCTGGGCTTTAGTTTGTGATTTTAATTTGCTTGAATTTGTCTTCTAGACTCATCCCTTCTTCCGACATGTTAATTGGGACGACCTTCTCGCGCGTAAAGTAGAACCACCATTCAAGCCTTTTTTGGTAACTACATTCACTTTTTGTGGTGTGTTCCATCATCTTATGGGTTAATTGAGTATATATGAATTACTTGACCCTATGTCTAATTTCGACAGCAATCTGCTGACGATGTGAGCCAGTTTGATTCAAAGTTCACCAGCCAGACTCCCGTTGACAGTCCTGATGACTCCACACTGAGCGAAAGTGCAAATCAGGTCTTTTTGGTAAGGCAGCCAAGTCATGATTTCACTCTCCTGCTTATCTGTTTTGAAAAACGTTGATGCTTTTCTTGTCTTTTCTTTTAATTCTTGCAGGGTTTTACCTATGTAGCTCCATCTGTGTTGGAAAATATAAAGAAGTTCTCATTTGAGCCAAAAATTCGTTCACCTCGCCGGTTTTTGGGAAGCCCTCGAACGCCTGTCAGGTAATCACAGTTTTTGACTTTTAAATGTCACAAATTTTTAAAAATTAAATTAAAAACCATTTGTATCCTGTCTTTCAGCCCGATTAAGTTCTCAGGAGATTGTTGGCCACGAGGTCCCACTTTGCCCGGATCCTCCACCCTCCAGTCCCCCACAGAGCTCGCTATGGAAGTGTCCACCATGGATCAGATGGAGGTCCAGGCTAGTTCTGAGGCCACCGCTCCTCTTCCCATCAGGCAACCCGCTGGCTCCAACGTGGGCCAGTTTAAGCAGCAGGCCTACCCCGTGATCTCCAAAAGGCCAGAGCATCTACGTATGAACCTATGACCATTAGTCCAACTTAGAGTTTTCCTTTGCTTTCTCTATTTCTTTTATATGGACACTCGGGGAGAAGAAAGGTCCCCACCTTCACTACCATCTGCTATATACTGTCCTTCACATCTGATGAGCATGTGTCTTTCACTGAGTTTGAGAAACTGCTACAGTTCCTTGCATCCCAAAACCTCAGAGCGCATTCTTAGATGATTCCTGTCATTACATATCAAATGGATTATCAGGATTGGGCCTTTTTTTGGATTATCAACTTTTTTTACATGATTTTACCATAAAAGGAACATCAAACAAACAACAAAAAAAGATGAAAAAAAAGACACTATTTGCAAATGTGCAGATGAGTTGATGCTCCCTGCGAGATGATCAAGTGATGTTGAGGAATTGCTTCCAGTGGGATGCTTTGAGTTTTTACAGTATTTCCGAGGGAAGCTGAATTGCTTTCCAGCTGTTAAACAATTGTACAAATAATTGTGGATTGCAGAATGAGATGCATTTGTGGGAGTTTCAGCCAGCGGAGGTTCGCAACCTGACTTAAGTCTTACACATTTTTAAATGAGTGTGTCCCACAGTGCTGTATAGATGATGGATAAATACACGAGCCTCAATAAAAACAAATATGTTGACTTTTGAAACTTTATTATGTGCTGGGTTGTGAAATTATAAGTTGGAGAGTTTGTAATTGCACAAAAGGATACGAATTAGCAGATTATGCATTCATACAACACACTAACATTCAAGAGTTTGGGGTCGGTATAATTTTTAAATGATTTTTAAATTTGAATTTTAAAAAGGATTTCTTATGTTCATCAAGGCTGCATTTATTTGATCAAAAATACAGTAAGATGAAAAACGGTAATATTGTGGAATATTATTACTATTTTCTATTTGAATATATTTTAAAATGTAATTCATTCCTGTGATGCAATTTGAATTTTCAGCATCATTACTTCACTCCTCAGTGTCACATAATCATTCTAATATGCTGACATTCTTATCAACGTTGAGAACAGTTGCACTTAATATTTTGGTGGAAACTGAAAATTTTTTTTTTTTTTTTTTTTCAGGACTTGAATAGAACATCTATTTGAAACAAATCTTTAACATTGTAAATGTCTTTTAGGGCTGCAAAACGATTAATTGCGATTAATCGATTCAAAATAAAATTGGTTTATGTTTGTGTACTATGTATATATATTATGGATATATAAATACACACATATATGTATATATTTAAAAAAATATTTGTATGCATTGTATGTAAACGTATATAATCTATATATATATATAAATTTAACATTTTTCTTTATATATACATGTATGTGTGTGTATTTATAAATACGTAATAAATATACACAGTACACACACACACATAGTATGTAAACAAACTTATTTTGAATTTAGTTGTTTTGCAGCCCTAATGTCTTTGCTTTCACTTTTGGTAAATTAAATGCATCTTAGCTGAATAAAAGTATTAATTTCTTTAAAAAAATAAAAATAAATCTTATTAAAATATTAAAAAATAAATTGTATCTTTTTAGTTTATGATGGCTATTGCTTTAACTAACATGAACAACGTTTATATAAAGTGCTACATAAAATGATATATAAAAATGTTGTGTAGATCAGTGTTTAACTTTTTTTTTTAAAACTCTAAGCACCTCATTGTCCAACAATATCCGAAGTCTCCATGACCTTTCCATTTTTTTCAGGATTTACTGGATAAGGTTTAGGAATAAGGATTTTCAAAAATATTTGCACCTGATAAAATACTTTAGAGCTCAGCATAATGAGAAAAATGTATTTTCAATATAAAGCTCCAGTAGAGTTGATTAGTTTGTGACTTTTCCAGGTCTATAAATCACACTTTATTTACCTCACATATCCAGATTTTCCAAGACTTGAATCTTGTTTATTTTTCAAAGAAAAGAGGAAAAAAACAGTTGTTGAGGGGTTGTATTAAAAATACTGTAGAAATACTGTATCTCTAGTTTTGGCTTATTTTAATGCTTATTTTGTCTCATTTCAAGTCATTTTACATCATCTTGAGGCCCTCTGCTTGAGATCCACTGTAGATGTTCCCAATTCTCCCTGCAACACACTTTGTGTACAACTAGGTTCTGTCTTTTCAAATACAGATGAATAATATCTGATCTTAATGTTATTTAGCTGGTATAAATCATTTGGATATGAACGCTCATTTAGATGAAGATACATTTTTCCCTCAGGATGCAGCTCTTGCACAATAAGTTTATGGGATTGCCATAAGAGAGAACTCAAATACTGCATTATGATGCAATATAATGCTTGGAAAAACCTTTTTTGTGTCCAGTCAGCAGAGAGGACACACTTCAAAATCGTCTTGTGTTTTACCTGGAGGTAACATTTGTCTCTAATAGCAGCGTGTTTGTAAGGATGTATTGCTACATCACTTCTGTACTCTTGCTAGCATAAGCAGCTTGTCTGAGCCAACCAGAATTATCGGCACTGTAGGTCACTGTCCAGCTGGACTGACTCCAAATGGCATTGACTGGCTGGATCAATACCTGAATTCACCCTTTTTATCTGGCCATGTCAAATCCAGTATTATTTATGCTTTTTCAGCAACAGCTGTGTTGTTGCTTTGAATGCTTTCTTCAAGAATCATGTGGATGACTGATGGAGAAGTCTTGGTTGCATACGAATGTGTTTCTAAATCTTGTACGTTGTTTGCACTGTCTATTAGAGGAAGTACAATCTGGAGAGAACATTAATGGTATTTGCATATGACAAACAATATGGTTGTCCCATCTGTGTTTTCCAGGGGATTCCCTAAAATTTACAGCATAACGGAAATAACTGTCTGTCTCTGAGGAAACAGATGTTGAACATCAGTTCTAACAGTTTTAACAGCACTGGATGATTCATCCATGTTAAAAAAAACAGGCAGCTGGGGCTGCACTCTAAAAAATGCTGGGCTGTTTCAACCCAATTTTGGGTCAAATATGGACTAACCCAACTTTTGGGTTAAAAATTTAATGTAAAAATTTAACCCAACAGCTGGGTTAGTCCATATTTGACCCAAAATTGGGTTGAAACAACCCAGCATTTTTTAGAGTGTGCTTTTGCTTTCAAACATGTGATGTGGAACAGCAGCATGAGGTCTAACAGCTTGATGTAGTTTTTATTTTACATTTGAATTGTTTTTTATACTATATGTTTTTATAATTGGTGTAGTTTTTCAGTTTGACTGTGTTTATTTATATATATATATATATATATATATATATATATATATATATATATATATATATATATATATATAAAAATTCTTTTTTCCTCACGTGGAAAAAGTTTGGAATTATTAAGATATATTTTTTTAAGAAATCTATTATGCACACCAAGCTGCATTTTTTTTTTTTTTTACTAAACACAGTAAAAAAATATATTAATATTGTGAAATATTGCAATGTAAATTAGGTTTTCTATAATGTATCACAAAAAAAAAAAAAAAGTATTTCTGTGAAGGCAAAGCTGCATTTTTCAGCATCATTAATCCAGTCTTTAGTGTCACATGATACTTAACTTATTCTAATATGTTGATTTGCTGTTCAGTTATTATTGGGCTTAATAATGGTTCTGATTATTATTGTTGAAAGTAGATTTTGCTGCTTAGTATTTTTTGTTGAAACCATGATACATCTGTCCATACATATACACTGTAAAAAGTGATAAGTTGACTTAACTTAAAAAAAAAATTGAGGAAACCTGTTGCCTTAAAATTTTTAAGTAAATGATAATTAAAAAAAAAAATAAGTTAATTGAATTGTCAAGTTCACTCAACTTTTTTTTTTTTTTAATTATGTACTTAATAATTTTAAGGCAATGGGTTTCCTCAATTTTTTTAAGTTAAAAGTCAACTTTCACTTTTTACAGTGTATATACACATAAATGCAAGTTATGTTTTTTAGTCTCTTATGTTGACCACAGCTGCATTTATTTGATCAGTTAAAAAAAAAAAAAAAAATACAGTAAAAACAGTAACTAGAATGATTTCTGAAGGATCTTGTGACACTGAAGACTGGAGTAATGATGCCTTTGAAAATTCAGCTTTGCCATCACAGAAATAAATTACATTTTAAAATATATTAAAATAGAAAACAGTTAATTTAAATGGCAATAATATTCACAATATTACTAGTTTTACTATATATTTTGACCAAATAAATGCAGCCTTGGTGAGCAAAAGAGACAAATAATAAAAAAAAAAAAAAAACGTGATCAACTATATGTCACCCTCATGTCTTTTAGAAAGACGTTTGTCTTTCCTCTGGAACACAAAAGGAGATGTGAGGCAGAACGACAGTCTCCCTTTCTCTTTCATTGAGTGGTAAAAATCCCGTGAAGGGCTGTCAGTGCTGCAGTGGGGCGCTGCAGGGATCAGTCTGACCTCTAGAGGGCGACAAGACGCTGAATGCAGGTCATCATCATCAGAGGCGGAGATGAAGAGGAAGAAGCTGTCAAAACACTGCAAAGCCGTTTGAGTCGGCCTTTAAACATCAATTAGTTATGGTCCAAATTTACACCTTTTATTAATTACATATGCTGTTAAGGTAAGTTCATTTTAATTCAGTAATCTTTTACGGTGACATGACGTTTTTCTTTAACAATTACGAAACGCCTGCTTTTATATATATATATATATATATATATATATATATATATATATACACACATACAGACGAGCTCATGATGATAACCAGATTAGTAAAACTAGTATTTTCTATTAAGCTTGATATTTTGTGTTTGAAAAATGTCTATTTACAGTATTCAAGTAAATTTGATATCAAATCGATATCTGCACGTCGACCATCATTAGACACCTCTTATAAACAATTGTCATATATTATAGTTTCCTCTAAAGGTATAGTTACTCTAGTCATTGTTACTTGTGTAAATATTATATCAATATATTCTATTTTAACATTTATGTAATTGTTTAATTTCTGATTTTAATGACAATGGTAGCTACTGTCAAGTTACCACAGTTTTATTGCTGCATAGAAACAATGTTCAAACATTCTTAAAAAGACAGTTCACCCAAAAATGAATAATCTGTTATCTCTGTTTTAGATCAGTGGTCATCCCTAATGTTAAGTAGGGGTACTAGGTGGTTTAAGTAGCATGGGTATATTTGTAGCTATAGCCAAAAATACATTGTATTGGTCAAAATGATCGATTTTTCTTTTATGCCAAAAATCATTAGGATATCAAGTAAAGATCATGTTCCATGAAGATATTTTGTGAAATTTCATACTGTAAATATATCAAAACTTAATTTTTGATTAGTAATATGTGTTGCTTCATTTGGACAACTTTAAAGGCGATTTTCTCAGTGTTTTGATTTCTTTGCACCCTCAGATTCCAGATTTTCAAATAGCTGTATCCCGGCCAAATATTGTCCTATCCTAACAAAAATGAAAAGCGTATTTATTCAGATTTCAGATGTATAAATCTCAGTTTCAAAAAATTGACCCTTATGACTGGTTTTGTGGTCCGTGGTCACGAATGGCTTGTTTTCTTCTGTGGAAAATGGATGAAGATATTTTGAGAAATGTCTCAGTGTTTTTGTCCATGCATTGGAAGTCAATGGGAACCACAATTATTTGGTTGGCCTGTCTCTCCTTTTCCCTTCACAGGAGCATGTAAACCTCTGCAATGTCTCAACCTGAGCATCTCAACATGAGCCCCTGGGGCTTGTCTGAGTTTTTGGTCCAGAGGAGGCTGCTTGGTTTTGGCGCGGTGCTGGCCTGGATGGTCTTGTTCCACCTGCTGGTCAACGTTTGGCTCCTGTGTGTCTTCACAAGCCTCTTAGTGGTCTTAGGTGGTTGGCTTGGTTCTCAGGCTGTCCTGGACTCAGACAGCGTTGTTCACCTAGAGCGCTTTTTTAGGCTGGAGGAGATCCCACACAGTGCCGAGAGCGAGCAACAACTGGAAGATGAGATCCAGAAGACAGTCAGCAAGATCATACGTGACTTCGTCACCTCCTGGTACAGCACCATTTCCAAAGAAAAAGAGTTTGAGGATGAGGTGCACAATGCCATGATCTCTATGGCATTGGAGCTGAAGGGTCGAGTGGCAAGAGTTAACAGGAAAGCTTTATCTCAGAGGGTTTTAGACTTGTCTGGATGCCACCTTCAGTGTTATTTGAGTGCCAAGGAAGCCATTAAACATCAAGAGGTGGACAAAGACGGAGATCTCTGGGAGGAGTACAGCAAACTCTGCCCTCCTCATCCCGCTCTTGCTCTCGAGGTGAATTACGTACGGGCCATTGTAGATCTGCTTCTCCATGTTCTTGTACCACCTCCACATTTAGAAACCCGAACAGGTCGATTTGTGGTGGGCGAACTTATAACGTGCAACGTTCTGCTGCCTTTAATTGCAAAACTGTCTGACCCGGACTGGCTAAACATGTTGATTGTAAGCATCTTCAGTAAATCCAGCGAACCAGTAGAAGTTCAAGCTCCACCACAAGTTGTATCTCCTCAAGAAAACGCACCTCAAGAGCTTGAAATTCCTTTCGTTCTGACCCTAAAAGCCACCCCAGAGACCCCCACTGTAACAGAGGCCCCAACGCCAGAACTTGCAGCTTATGATGTCATTGACTCTGCTGATCTTTATTCTCCACACAACCTGGAGGAAGACGAACCACGGTTGACCAAACCCTTTCCATTGGGTTTTAGCCCCAGGGATTATCTGAGACTCGGCAAGCCCAATCCGTTCTATCAAGAAACCGACTCTGATTTGGAATCTCCTTTGACGGACTTCAAGCGGAGCTCCCTAGAATCGCTGGTTCTGATTGGTTCAGAGGAGACCCTTTCAGAAAGACTTGCTGAATGCACCACTCCAGTTGATGCTGTGTTAGACCTCGAGGATGAACTTCCAACTTACACCAATACGACAGAGAAGGAGCTTTCAGTACATTCCGCCGGTATTACTGCAGAAGAGCCATCAAGCTTTTGCACTCTCCAGCCGTTGGAGAAGAGTAACTCGAGTGCAGAGCAGCCAGGCCTGGTGAACCCCAGTGAGCTGGCTTTGAATGTACCCGTCCAGGCTTCTTCACCAGCTGGGATGGCATCCCTGGCACCCTTCAACTTCGAGCCCCTCAGCAGCCCAGAGGGTCCGGTCATTATCCAGAACCTCCGCATCACTGGCACCATCACTGCCAAGGAGCACCGAGGCACTGGCTCACATCCCTACACCCTCTACACTGTAAAGGTGAATTGGTTCTCACTTTTGTCTGTTAAATCATGTTAGTTAAGTTCTCAGGTTAGTTAAATAATGGTTTAAGTTTACCAAAATCGGCCAATATTTGATATTTAATAGTTCATGCTCATTTCTCTTAATTTTACATTTTGATTACCTTTGCCGTCATCTAACGCACACTTAAAGTTCATTTCACTGTAAACTGTAATCTTTGGCAAATTTAAAAAATAGTATATATTTTTTTTCATATTAATATCAATATACTGTTATTTATATTAATATATTCAGATTTTCTATATTTTATACAGTGCATTACAATGTTTTGCTTCCTAAATTCATGTGAAACATTTAAAACAATTGATTTTAGTTTGTAGGATTTATTTTTTTGGTTAATTTACACAATACTGTATAGAATTGTAATACTGTACACTTGTATATCAGCTTTAACATAATTAATAATAATAATAATAATAATAAATATTATTATTTTTACTTAATATATTAAAATATTGTTTTAATAAATACTATTGATTTTAGTTTCAATTTCAGTGTTTTATTTTTTATGAGTTTAAACAAAATTGTATAGAATTTTAATATTGAACATTTTCAGTCAGACATAAAAATAATTATTATATCTGACAGAATTTTAATATCGGTCCATCTCTGGAGTGCCTTGACTGTAATTTTAATCTCCACTGTTTTTAATCAAGTTTCTGTCTAATATAACATTTTAATTTGAAGAAAAATGATAAAAATGATAAAGAAAAGAAATTAAATAAATAGATAAAAATAAAGAAAAGATAAAAATGCTTCAAATTGTCACATTTTATTTTAGCCCACACAAGAGTCATATTTAATCAATTGTAGCCCTTTATGAACACACTGTAGGAAAATTTCATGGAAATCTGTAGTTCATTCTTATAAGATGTTCTGTAAAGCTTTAGTTAGTAATTGCAACCAAGGGGACCAAGCTCAGCAAGAAGTCATAATATGATTGCTTGATAAAGATGTGTTTATCTTGCAGTATGAGACAGCCATGGACTCTGAGAATCCTGAAGCTTTGCAGCCTGTGGCCTATCACACCGTCAACCGACGCTACAGCGAATTCCTCAACCTTCAGACCCGTTTGGAGGAGAAACCAGAATTACGCAAGATCCTTAAAAGTGAGCAGAGCATATTAGTCCTGTCAGTTTCATGACTTTCCAAAACACTGTTTTATTGGTTGTCTTGTTCTGTTAACTATAGATGTGAAAGGACCAAAGAAAATATTTCCTGAGCTTCCATTTGGAAACATGGACAATGACAAAGTGGAGGCCAGGAAAGGTCTTTTGGAAACATTCCTTAGAGTACGTTCTTTGAATAAACCTGACTGTATATAATGTTAGTATTCCATTCCAGACAAGTTCTTTTAAATGTTTATTCATGTTTTCTTTTATTACAGCAACTTTGTGCCATTCCTGAAACGGCCAACAGCGAGGAAATGCAAGAATTTCTCGCTCTAAACACTGACGCAAGAATTGCCTTTGTGAAGAAACCCTTCATTGTTTCACGCATAGACAAGGTACTTTACAGAATGCACATTGTATGTTTTGACTGAAACACTTCACATAAAACATTTTTATGACTTGGCAGATTGTGGTGAATGCCATAGTGGACACTCTGAAGACGGCCTTCCCTCGCTCAGAACCACAGAGTCCTACTGATGAAATTGACGCAGAGCTTGATGGGAAACTGTCCACTGACAAGAAATCCAAGTATAGGAGGAGAACTGCTTGTTTTTCTGAATGATTCTAGCTGTAAATAATTTCCTGTATGACTAATACACGTTTCATTTCTAGGTCTCGAATGAGGTTCTCTAGTAAAATTGCCCCTGCTCTCAACGTGTCTGACATGAAACCCAAAGTGCTTTACTGCTTCGATGAAAGCAGCTCTGTAAGTAGCAGACCATCAGTAATTGAGTCTTTTTCAATGCACCATATGAAGGAAGTGAATGAGAAATAGAAAATTGCTTTTGCTCATTTCCACTCTGCAGTAGTCACTGTGACCCTGAAGTTCTTCTGCTGATTAGCAACACAGGGAATATGAATTGATTTGATGTTGTTGTTGTTACAGGTTTTCAATGGCTTCTTGTTGAATGAGCTGAAGAGCTTCATCTCAGAGAAAGAGCGTTTTGACATTAAAGCAGGGTTTGAAGCTGATGCAGAGAGAAGTCTAAGCTCAGGACCTAAATGGGATATGAAAGCATGCACATGTGCCAGAGCACAGCTACAAAATGCACCTGCCTGCAGTGACTCTGGTAATGACTCTTGTATAAGAGAAATAATTAAAATTATTATATTAGTTACTGAGTTCAACTCAATGACGTAATTATCCAATCACAGCAGTTCTCGTGATAACAGCTCAGTCAAGGAGAAGGTTTCTCAAACAAGGACTTTAAATATAGTAGGGGTGTAATGGTACACAAACATGACGGTTTGGTACGTACCTCAGTTTTTGACGTCACGGTTCGGTATGGTTACGGTACAGCAGGGGAAAAAAACCAAACAAAATTGCTTTTTTTAAATTAAACAGTGGTTTACTGAACAAATAGATTTTTCTTTACAAATTTCTGAACAAATTTCTTTCTAAATTCAATTATAATTAAAATTTTCTTAGGGATAAAAATCTACCTCAGACTATAGGGAGCCCTTTTGCATTACTATAAAGTTACAATTAACAACAGTTAATTGTTGTTACAATTAACCCAAACTTAAATGTAATTACTATTTATTTTTAAATATAATAATCAACACTCAACTTAAAAACAATTGTATACAAACATATAAACTGCACATAATGCAGTTTTTAAATTAACTTCTAAATTATAAAATTTATATTTGTTGTTGAAATATATTCATTTACACAGTGGCTGTCATAACTTGTTTCATAACAGATTTATTTAAACATACATGTAATAATTAAGATATGACTAACAGGTAAAGTAAATTATAATTAGTATGTAGTCTAATATTTCACGAAATGCTCATCTCGACTTCATTTATCTAAGGAACTAACAAGCTTTGGACACTGCTGCTACGTGACATTTTGTTTACAAGCTGTTTTATTGCCGTCTTTTTACGGTTGGAACACTGGTTGAGCGATTACATGAGATGTTCATTCATGTTTATTTTGCGTTAAAACTAGTACTAAAGACTAGAGGAAGGGACGATAACACTCACTCACACGCGCTCTGCGCTTCCGATTGAACTGAGGCGATCTGTCACATCAAAACGGCATTTATTGTTTGAATTTCCTGAAAGAAATGGACTTAATTTGAAAGATGAGACTTTGTTTCTTGTCAAAAGTAGCAATATATAAAACTGGAAGTTTCCAATGAAGTTCCACTCTTGCAGTGGTTGAAACAATGCTGCATTTGTTTGGTACACATGCGTACCGAGCCGAAAGACCCATACCGAAAATTTTCAGTACGAAAATGTGTACCGTTACACCCCTAAAATATAGTAAAGTCATAGCATGATAATTAATTTTTGACAGGAATGAAAATAAGGCTGTGAGGGATAGAAGTACACTGCGTTCAATAGATTGTACTGTGGTTTAACAACAACAACAACCGATTGTTCAGCTTATGAAACATCTTTCTGGGAAAAAACACAAAAACAAAAACCTTTCAATAGAAAAGAACTCCATAAAACGGTTTTGAATGTTACGAGTTGTGAATGTTACCTTTTAAAGTCTATCCCACACAAGCCTCATTTTAAAAACCGTTTTCTGCTATAAAGACCCTTTTGTGCAATGGAATGTTAAAGGATGTTACAGGTTCTTCATGGAACCCTAGATGCCAGTAAGAGTGTTGGGTAGGTCTGTAATATTATGCAAGTTAACTCTAGAGGGCAGCATTGTACTTTCATAGTGTTGCCAAGTATCCCTTGCATTGACAAAAACCAGCTCTCATAGTTCTGTGCAGGAAAAAATAAACAAAGTCATTTCATGTTCCATATTATAAAAACATGTCAGTGATTGGATCTGTGTGTGTTCATATTTTGTATTTTAGTTGTACTTGTGGACATGGAACATGCTGTGCTCTTATTCAATCTTTCTGGGAATTATTTAACAAACATGTTTTCAAAGATTCTGACCAGTGTCTCTTTTCCAGCCTTGACTGATGGCTTGTACCTGTGTGTTTGTGTACAGCTAGTGAGACGACTCTGTCTGACCAGGCCTTGAATATCCTGTGTGTGCTCATAAAGGATCAGTGGAGCTTGCTCTGCACAGAGAACATCCAGAAGACCATCAGAATGCTGTTTGGGACCCTCATTGAAAGGTGTGTGTCCACTCCAATGATAGGACCAGTTCGCGGTGTAATCAATATTTGGCAGCTTCTTGAATTCAATCCAGATTCACATAGCCAGTATTTGGATTAGATCTCAAAGCTGAACCAACTGTTTGGCATTTCTACAATTACACTGTTGATGTTTCTTTGACTGTGGAGAATGGATCATGCGTGTTTTAGTGGTATTAGTGCACAGACAGTTCATCCCTGCTGAGCAAAAGCTGAAAATGCAGTCATTTGTCTGCCTCTTTAATCAGCGGCTGAGAGAATTTAGAGACGTTGTCCAACACATCTCTCATCTCTGATGTGGAAAGAAGTGTTTTCGACTTAGTAAATGCCATAAATCTGGACCACATCTATAAATTTAAAATACATAATTGCATGAAGTGAAAAGTGGGACATTCCTTAAAGTTTTCTTTGTGAAGATTGGCTAGTGCAGATTTTTTGGCTGAAATCTTGTCTACTTTATAGATTTGGACTACTACGACATATTTAAATCATGAATGGAACAGGATTTGCACCACTTTAGGCCATGATAATTGGCTTGATTGGAGCCTCTCATTAGATCTTTCACTAGATCACTAGATTCAAAGAAGTTTTGCATGTCTCTGGTTTCAAAGTCTACAAGGTCTACAGTGTTGCAGGAAAGTGGAGTTGATTATACATTTTTAGATTTTTGATTTATTAATATTTATGTTGTTTTATGTTTTAAAAAAGTTGCTGTACAGCATTTGTTGTATTGTCTAAAAAAAAAGTGAATATTCTAGACTAGTAAGACTATTGTGACTCCAGTCTTCAGTAATGTTCAGAAATTATTGCGTGTTAAACTGTTACTTTCAAAAGTTTGGGGTCAGTAAGATTAATATTTTTATTCAGCAAAGATGCATTTAATGAAAAGTTAAAGCATTTTATAATTAATTTTATTAATTTAATTACAATTTATAATGTATTAATTTATAATGACATTAGAATGTCACAAAAGATTTCTATTTTAAATAATGCAGTTTTTTAAACTTTCTATTCATCAAGGAATCCTGATGAATTATGTTTTCCACAAAAATATTAAGCAGCACAATTGTTTTCAACATTAATAATAATAATAAATGTTTTTTGAGCAGAAAATCACGATATTAAAATAATTTCTGAAGGGTCATGTGACACTGAAGACTGGAGTAAAGGTCTTTGCACACTCCGAGTATGAAATTTTTGTTGAGTTTTTTTTCGTATTCATCATCGTCATACACAGAAACCTTGCACACCGAGTCGAAATGCTTGCTACGGATGCGAAAAATGCAGAAAATCGAACCCGATGCAAATTTTTTTATGACGGATGAAAGTTTTGGAGGCAGTGTGTAAACGTGATTGACACAACGTGTGCTCGTATTTAGTTTTTAACGTGCTAAAATTTCGGACGAATATTTTGGACTAAAAATTCAGCTTTGCAAAATCGCGGGAATAAAATACATTTTGCTATATATTCAAAAAACAATTTCACAATATTACGTTTATTTTGTTGCACTTTTGATCAAATAAATGTAGCATTGTTAAGACATATTTTTCAAAAACATTGAGAAATCCTAGCGACCTCAAACTTTTGAATAGTAGTGTATAAATAATCCACCGAGGCTCAAGAGGGCCTAAAGACAGACACAGCCGACAGATGGATTGACTCAATGAGGTGTCACTGAAGGCATCACTCATTCCCTCCCTAAACTGCTGTACAATTGCGTGATCATTCTTATTTTTAACCATGAATATAAATACTTTATTAAACAAGTTCTGCAGTGGGGACCGATGACAGCTTGATGTAAGAAGTGAGAACTGTGTGTTTTAAAGCTGTCAACAGCCAGCTTTCCCCAATCCTCTGCTCCACTTCTTTTGGAGTTAATAACAGTCATGGGACGTCCCGCTGAGCCACCTTCAGTTTCAGCTTGTTGTTGAAGCTTTCTGCTCTGCTTTAATTAAAGTGCTTGGTGTTTTTGCTACACTGTTTAGCGATGACTGCACGTCTGTGGAGTCCAGATTTATCCCATGCCTTTCTAATGCAGAGAGGTTACCGAAACCTTGTGCTATAAGGGAGAGGCTTTTTTCTTGGTTTCTTTGAAACCATCCCATCCGTCCTCGAGGATTCAAGCTGAAAGGTCAGGCCTCACATTAAATAGCACACGTAAGCCCTCAGCTCCATACGCATCTGTTTTGCAGATCCTCGTGTTGTGATGTCTAGCCATTTCAAATGACTCGTTTGTGAGGCGGTGTATTAAACACCTGTTAGCTGACCAGCTTCCTGCCACGTTTAGCTGATGGCTAACAACCATCGGACGGGAAAGCTGGAGTGAGGCCTGTGGTTTTCCTAAACAGTTGGACAGAGCCAGTGTCTCAAAGGTGTGTCTTTTGTGGGTTCAAGCAGATCAGTACAATGGTTATTTGTTCTGTTTGAAATAAATGTTCACAATGGAGCTTTTTCCCCCATCCACTATTCTGCAGGCTGTAGAGCACATTTAATCTTCATTCTGCTCTAAACCAGGGGTCTTCAACCTTTTTCAGGACAGAGACATTGTGGTGGATCACAGAGGTGCTTGTATAGTTCAGTTGCGAAGTATGCGTGGTTTAGCGCTTTTCACAGTGTGCTGGGGAAATCATTGGCTGGCAGCTCCCTTCTCACACAGAGCTGATCTGCTGATACATATTTGAGAAGCAAGACCGCTCGCACCCTGGACGTGTGTTTCTGGACATATCTGTCATAAACGGCAACACTTCTGTCATCTCTCGTTGATATTTCATTTCACTCACTCACATATGCTCCTGTAGCCATTATGTTCAAATCTATAAATATGCATAGTATTATAAAACACATTAGTAGTAGTATATTGTTGGTCTTGCACATTTTATAGTCACTCTGCTTACTGTAGATTAATGCGAATATTGTGAATAATGTATATTGTATACGATGTGGTCTTGGAAATAAATGATGTCTTTAGTTTCATTTTAATCAGTCAGGATTAGTTATAATGTATGTTTGAATGCGGGATATAAAGTCATACATTAATACATTAATACATGCTATAGGCTAATTATTTCAAGCATACTAGACGAGAATATTATGTAATCTTGACAGAACAGTGAAACCAAGACATCATATATAGATTTAAATAAGAAAAAAATGTCTACAATTGGATCAGTATTGCAGTGACTTACATGCTTTTGGCATGTTGTATTTTTGGCAATAATTATTTGAACCCTAACATATGCAGTGCATTTTTATTTCTCAAACAACCAGGTCAGAAGTCATACAAGGTATTTTCCATATTAATCCATAATCAAAGCTAAAAGTGGTCCAAAATAATTAGAATATATATATTCACTTATATATGTATGTGTATGTATGTATGTGTGTGTGTGTGTGTTGCATCCAAAATAAAAGTTTGTGTTTACATAATATATGTGTGTACTGTGTATATATAAATACACACACATACTTGTATATATTTAAGAAATATATATATATATATATATATGTGTGTGTGTATATATATATATATATATATATATATATATATATATGTGTGTGTGTGTATATATATATATATATATATATATATATATATATATATATATATATATATATATGTGTGTGTGTGTGTATATATATATATATATATATATATATATATATATATATATATATATGTGTGTGTGTGTATATATATATATATATATATATATATATATATATATATATATATATATATATATATATATATATATATATGTGTGTGTGTATATATATATATATATATATATGTGTGTATATAATATAAAATTGTCCATATGTACTGGGAAATTCGCATCATATGATGATATAAGCAGGGGAATAATTGAACGAGTATGTGTTTCTGTTAATGACGTGACAGCTGCTGAATTAAAACCACCTGCTGGTAATTTTGAACATGGTTTGAGTAACCGTATAAGCTACAAACAACATCAAATTAATTTCTTTGTAGATTATATAACAGCAACTTGGTAAACAGACAAAACGGAAAAGATAAGAGGTGATATTTGATAAAAGAGCATACTAATGTAAGCAGCAGACCCGTAGCTGAACTAACTTTATCCAGCAGTGACATAATGTCTGATTCTTTTGAAACTGGCCTATTGTCTACACAACGCTGAAACAAATACTAACCCCTAACCTACACCCTAACCTTAACCAGAGCAGGTGTGACCATTTGTAACTTGAATGTGCAAGGTTTCTGGCATCATCCACTTCCAGTTATTTCCAGTCTGTTATGCTGCTTAATTGCAAAGTAGTATTTATCACATTTTAATTTTATTATCGTAATAATACACACTGGTTTGTAGCACACATAGTTTTACTATTACTGCACTGTTACTCTTCTAATTATTAACCTATACACATTTCCACTCCTCCAGAGTCCGGTAACAACATCCTTTACTCCACTCTTTTTGATGCTTGGTGTTGTAGTTGGTGATGTGAGGCTTATGCAGCTACTCAGCCATGGAAGCCCATTCCATGAAGCTCCCTTCAGACAGTTTTGTGCTGTTATTAATGCTAGTAGAAGTTTGAAACACTTCAGCAGAGCTTTGGTGACTTTTTGGTGACTCTGTGACCAAAAAAGTGGCTGCTGTTGCTAAATGCTTACACTTTCCAATAATCCGTGTTACAAAATAAGGTGGAAAGCATTGGTAGCACGTCTTAATCATGATCGGACCAAACTGTAATGTTTATTGAATTAGTACCAGCACAGAAACCCCTAGGAGTCACCACATCGTATTGGCATCATTGCCTCACATTTGTTTTTGTTTAGTGGCTACGGCTTTCGATTGACAGTGTAATTATTGAGCTCAAAATAGACATAAACCACTTAGAAGACCGAGTAAGGCATTTTGATTGAGCAAAGGTTTTGTTTTGCATTGCATTGTTGAGTTGTCTCGATGTCTTTGAAAGAGAGTGTCTCAGAATGTCTCCACAAAATTTCAAACCACCAAGTGATGGTGTCTGGACATGCTGTTTGTCTCTGGATGGAAAAAGCATGCTGTATAATCTTATTCCTCTTGCTGTCCTGGCTACTATAACCTAAAGAACATTCAACTTCTCACTATTTCTACTGTTTGGATTGTGCTGATATTGAAGCTGTTGCTATCTTCAGTTTTGTGGAGAGGTTCTTTGGATGAAACAAAGCTCCCTCTTGTTATGATCAGTTAAGTGCGGTGGAGGTTTAGTCAATGTCAATTCATATGCCAAAGATGAACTTTTCTATTGGGACGTTTCTCTTTGCAGAGCTTGTTTTCTATAACTGATATCTGAACAAAGTAATTGTTCTATTAAATTGCTGGATTCATCAAGCAAGAGTAGGTTTGGACTGATTGCGATATTTAAGAAATATTTTTTGGTTTAGATATTGAGCTTAAGTTGAATTAAGTTTTACAGTTTACATCTACAGTTGCTTAGAAAATCACTACTATTCACTTGAACACTATCACCGTTTGGCATCTGAAAAGGTTTGGTCCTTCAAGAATGTGTAGTTAGTAACAAACTAGAGTGTGTTGACCTTTAGTATGTAATCACAGTCACTTTGTAGAGCTTATGAAGGCATATTTACGTAAAGATTTTGTTTTGTATTTGGTAAGATTAACGCTGCTGCCAATTTTTGTGGTGAAAATTGCGCACATCTGCGTTGTGTTTACAGGCCTTGTTACACATTATTTTCAATAACGGGAAGATTCTTGGGCAATTCCCCATTATTGTTTTGTCCTGGAAGAATGTACACAAAAACATGTTTTTATTCTGTTCATTTATATACAAATTCATGGCACATGTGGATGTAGCTAGCCATTATAGAGGAGCAATTGGAATTTTAGTAACACTGGTTTACGTAATACTGGTTTTTGTTGACCTGCAGAAGTTATAGCTGGAAAGATTTTATAATCTGTCAATGTCACCAGGACTCATAATGTTTCTTTATGGATTTGGTATGTTTTGGATCCTGATAAGTTACTTATTAATTAATAACTTTTAACCATTTTGGTGTTTTTGTGACTTTTGTATATACAGTGGTGCTTGAAAGTTTGTGAACCCTTAAAAATGTTCTATATTTCTGCATAAATATGACCCAAAAGAAATGGCCCAATATTACATATCTGTGAGTGGCAATCTCTAGGATTAGCTGTTAATTTGAAGTCGAAATTTTAAGAGCTGTTTTTAATCAATGGGATAACTATCAGGTGTCAGTGTGTGCCCTGTTTTATTTAAAGAACAGGAATCTATCAAAGTCTGATCGTGTTTGTGGAAGTGAATCATGGCACGAACAAAGGAGTTGTTTTTGCTCATCAGGCTGGAAAAGGTTACAAAACCGTTTCTAAAGAGTTTGGACTTCACAGATCCACAGATTGTGTACAAATGGAGGAAATTCAATACCATTATTACCCTCCCCAGGAGTGGTCGACCAACAAAGATCACTCCAAAAGCAAGACGTCTAATAGTCAACGAGATTGCAAAGGACCCCAGGGTAACTTCCAGGTAACTAAAGGTCTCTCTCACATTGACTGATGTTAATGTTCATGAGTCCATCATCAGGAGAAAACTGAACAACCATGATGTGCATAGCAGAGTTGAAAGAAGAAAGTCAATGCTCTCCAAAAAGAACATTGCTACCCGTCTGCAGTTTTCTAAAGATCATGTGGACAAGCCAGAGGCCTATTGGAGAAATAATAAGCATTAGAACCAAAAAAGCAATTCCACAAAATATTCACATACAGCCCTTAGGCTTTCATTGATAACTTTGCTTAAAATCTGTCTATTAAGACAATACACCTGCCACATATGAATTGGCTCACACATTAGATGACAATGAGTGTAATGCCGGACGGGTCCTGTTGAAATGGCAGTGTGCGATTATGTGGAAGCAAGCGAGACAGAAACATGAGCCAGCTGCTGCTCATGCCTCGGTGCAAACAGACACATCGACCATCATCAGAGGGAAAGAATTAGTTTACTTAACCGACGTCTGCAGTTCTTCTAGCACTGGACCGGATGTCTTTGTTTGCCTAATTATTCAGAGGGAAAAGCCATTTCCAAATGGAAATTTAAACATTCCGCTACACAATCCTCAGGCATGCCTTTTTCAAAAGTGACTCAGAAGAAAAACCAAAAGGCCTAGATGAAATATAGTTGCTTTTATTAACAATAAATCAGTCATCACTTAAAGGGATAGTTCACCCAAAAATGAAAATTCTGACAGAATTTTCATTTTTGGGTGAACTATCCCTTTAAGGACAGTCAGACTTATTCTTATACAGCTGCGAGACATAAAGATAGTTATGGTTATATCACATGAGAATTATTTTTAAATGTACGCCTGTGCCCTTGATAACAGCGGTGGAATGTTAGCTGTGATCGAGAAATTTAACCACCATATTGATCCCTAACTTTAGCCCACTACTCGGAAATGACTGCGAAACCTGCAACGGCTTTGACTTAAAGTAACTCCTGAGACAAACACGTGAACCGTCTGTTCTTATATAACGTGTGGGACTGATTCTTTCTCCAGCACTAACGCACCTGCCTGTAATTTTCGAGCAGACTTAAAGACCTTGATTATCTGGCTCAGGTGTGTTTGATTAGAGTTGGATCTGAACCCTGCATGAAGGTAGATCTTCACAAGCACAATCGAGCACTGTAAGCTCTACATTAGTGATTGTGTGTAAAACCACTTGATGGTGGTGTCTACTGTCAAGTGCTGTTTGAAGATGTCAAGAAGTTGTAGAAATGTTTTGATTGGCTGTTCTCAAATGCGTCATGGTACTGTCGTGAATGGCGATGGAGACTGACCAGGAAGAGAAGAAATTGTGGAATAAAGTCGTTAACTTTGTTTTCTTTGCACACAAAATGTATTCTCGTAGCTTCACAACATTACGATTGAACCACTGATGTCACATGGACTATTTTAACAATGTCCTTACTACCTTTCTGGGCCTTGAACGTGGTAGTTGTGTTGCTGTCTATGCAGGGTCAGAAAGTTCTCGGATTTCATCAAAAATATCCTAATTTGTTTTCTGAAGATGAACGGTCTTATGGGTTTGGAAAGATATGAAGGTGAGTAATTAATGACAGAATTTTAATTTCTGGGCAAACTATCTCTTTAGATAAATAGTTCACTCAAAATTTTTTAATTATTTACTCACCCTTGTGTCATTTTATACTGATTTGACTTCTGTTCTTCTGCTGTATAGACTACTTTTATGGGACCTTTTAGTGTTGTTGTTGTCATTTATTTTTTGGAGCTTAACAGACGTGGTCACTATGAACTGTATGAACTATGTACATATTACATACAGACAGATAGATAGATAGATAGAGCGTGTAAAGATTCTCCATTTGTGTTCCAAGGAAAAAACTGCATCCTTTTCTTGTCTTGCATATGTGTTAAAATGCTATGCTGCTAGATTGATAGATTGTTCTGCTGTGCCTGCCAATATTTCCTTCATAAACAGGAAGTTTGGGAAGGTTTGAGGTAAGAAAGGCCTGCCAACCTTGGTTTATTGCACCGCAAAACATTTGTCTTCCTCTCTTCCATCATTCTGAAGACTTTGGCTGTAGTACTACACAGTACCAGACTGTAGACTACCCACATCGCTGCAGCAAATCCATCCTCGTGTTATGCTTGATATAAAACAGCCAAGACTGTACATGCACAAAAACACAGTCTGCCAATCCATCTTGTTTTTTTGACAACAGCCACTCAAGCTTCCAAAAAATCCCTTGATGTGATTTATTTCCAACAACACTCTACAGTATGTCCCTTTATAGATATAAACTTTGCACAAATTCAATTACGGCCATGGTTTCAAATTCAAATCAGTTATTTATCACAAAGTGGTTGCTTTTTCATAACGTTGTGTGATGTATTATTTCAGTTTTGATTATTCTAAAATTAATGGTAACACGTAAAGGCTTTAACTATAATGCATCATAAAAGTAGTTTTAATGCATTAATTATGTCTTGTAATGCACCTTATAATGCATTGTACAATCTCATAAATAATTGTAACCACAGTTAAGACATTATAACACTTATCAATTCATTCTTACACTATGCATTTTAAATTTGTATATAATTATTTACAAGAAGATATAACGTATTACAATGTACATTATGAATAATTATAATGCATTATACCCTTTAATAACACTTTATAATGCATTATACATAAAGGCTTTAAGTAAAGTGTTACCAAATTACCTGGTCTCATGATGAAAACGTATCTCTGGAAACTTTTTCACAAGACTTGAAATACGTATCAATAAGTAGATATCACTGCAGTTTCTAACAGAAATGAACACTAGAGGCGGTAAAACAGCGAGCACTGTAATTGTTTTCATACACAGTTATGATTACAGCTTAATATGTTTCGCTTTCCGGACGTAATAAGCTTGCTCGGGAGCTCAGCCGGCACGGAATTGGACTTAGGATGTGGAATCTTTGGGTACAAATCCCATCAAAAACATGACTCACGATGAAAGAGCTGAAAGATGAGAGATCGAAAAACAAGCTAAAATGGCATACTTGCGATTGTGTTTTTACGTCACATTCACTTTTGTTCATACTATCGGGTAGGTTTGGGTGTAGTGCAGATGGTACGTTATTTTAAAGGTGCCATAGAATGGAAAACTGTATTTACCTTGGCATAGTTGAATAATAAAGAGTTCTGTACATAGAAATGACATACCGTGAGCCTCAAACACCATTGTTTCCTTCTCCTTAAAATCTCGTTAATAAAAAAGACCACTGAAAAACATGCGAATCAGAACATAACACTGTGACGTAATAGTCTGAATCACTAATAGTTACGCCCCCATCATTTGCATATATCCACCCATGTTCTAGGCCAGCTCCCAGGCGAACCAGAGTTCTGCAGGTATTGTGAAGAAACAAGCGAGGACAACAGTGAAAATGGCAGATCATGGAAATAAATGTAATGTTCCAGGCTGTGGAGGGGATGTGAAGTGCAGGGATGTGTTGGTGTCTGTATTCAGAAAGGCACGGAAAGCAAAATAGCGCGTTCTAATAAAATAAAGCGAGCCACTAAAGGGACATGGTTAGCTCCTTGCTAGCGGTTGGCTGTAACATTTCAATACATAAGATTTCACTTACCACATAAACAGAGTAAGGAGAGATGACTGAGGATGATGGCAAATGATTTACAGATCCTGAGCACTACTGACAAGCATCTGATCTTGTAAAATGTGTGGTAAGTACTGCCGCTCCATAGTATAAACAGAGTTTGTGCGATCGCGAATCTCGAAAGCGAAAGTAAAAAGCGATCGTGCATTTGAAAGCAGTTTCAATGCCTAGCATATTAATAGTGGCTCCCTGATGCCCACATTTTATATACAGTATAATTACCCGACGATAATACTGCGCGAGAAAGTATTGAAATATATATTTTTCCTCCCTGTGTTTTCTTCCTGCTGTGAGCTACTGAAATGAGCCGCAATGTGAAACAGCCAATCAGAGCAGAGCCGCACTGTGAAACAGCCAATCAAAGCTAAGCCGCACTGTGAAACCGCCAATCAGAGCAGAGCTCAACATTATTATTCATGACCCTTCCAAATAAGCCAATAACGGACCATTTCATTCTAGGGAGAAATCCTAGGGTTGTAAATGCACCTGTAAAACCATTTCTGGAGAATTTTTGCTCTTACCTAAGCCACATACCTTCTATGTAGATATCAGAGAACCATTTAAAATATTGTATCAGTGCATTCTATGGCACCTTTAAAATGAGCATTAGACTTATAGCGCCACTCATCGGACATTTCAAGTCAGAACTGCGGTGACACGTGCAAAGCCAGTGTCACATAAAATGTACCATATGTACGTTCATCTGTTCTGGGGGAAAAAAAAGAACACACTTTTAGCGCCACCCAGTGGACATTTCACATCGAATATATCACGAACCGTACATGGCGGTACGTATTTCGCATCTTGTGAAAAAGTTCCCAGAGGTACGTTTTTGTCATAAGACCAGGTTGCAATTATCTATAGGCAAAGTGAGAATGTGTTTGAATAGAAGGACTTTCTTCCATCTAGATCTTCCATAACAACACTGTTATGAAGAAAACAGTGTTAATATTGTATTCATTGTGTATATGCAACCACAAAACCAGACATTCAAAAATATCTGATAGGAGATAAGCAAGTTTAGTCAGGGCCGAAAGAAACTGAACATCTTCCCTACATTCTTCCAGGATGAGATGTATTGATTGTAAAGCCAGCATTCATCATGCTCCATCATTACTAGATGCACACGGCACGGTATAGAAGGATCTGCCAGTCATCCAGAGAATGAAAGATAATAAATATTGTTATGACAGAAGTTGAAGATTCAACTGAAAATTCTCGATGAACCTATCAGCAGCCAAATGTGGAAAAAAAGACCACACAGTCTTGTTATCGTGTCCCTATGGAAAATCTCAGTAATGATGCTTTAATCTCATATCGCAGTCACAGTTTTTGTAAATTGCACCAGAGATGATTCCTTACAAGCAAATGTACCCATACAAGATGCTATCCATGCCAAGAAACTATTTCTAGCTTAGGATGTGGCCTCTGAGGTGAAAGTATGTGTTTGTTTTGCAATAGTTGTACATGGAGATGGATTAATCTGAGATAAACCAGTTAATTTGGATTTGGGAAAGACAATTTGTTTTGGTCCAACATTCCTCTCTGGGTTTTGAAACAGACTGCTAACTTGTAATGGCTTGTTTAAAAAGCTGGCACACAACCCAGAGCGTTTGATTATTTCACAACGCAAATTGATGCAATTCAGTTCTTGGTTGCCCATAAAGGTCATTATGTTCCATTTGGTAAGAAAGCAGGAGCTGAACTGGTTTCCTTGTTGCCTCTATTTGGACAAGAATCTCTGAATAATTAGTCTGCACAGACACCTGTTACAGACATCTGCACAAGAATCACCTTCTGTCTCTGTGTGACATTTCATGGTCTTAGACTTTTTATATTTCATTTAAATTAGTCCATGTTTTTATCTAAAGTGAGGCAAGTATCTATCTATCTATCTATCTATCTATCTATCTATCTATCTATCTATCTATCTATCTATCTATCTTTCTATCTATCGTTCTATTTATCGTTCTGGCTATCGTCCTATCGTTCTGTCTGTCATTCTATCTATCTATCTGTCTTTCTTTCTGTCATTCTGCCTGTCTTTGAACTTTTTAAACCTTTTAGACAAGGCTTTGCCAAGCCAGTGTTATAATTCATTATTAACATTTTTTTGGGTGTCCTCAAGGTTATAAAATGGTCTGCCTTGATCTGCTCACAACTGCCTTGTATTCAGTAGCATGAAATTGCTGTCAAACTTCAATTAAACCTTTTCATTTATTGTCTCTGTATGACCGCAAATAGTTTTGACAACCTGAGGTCATTGTACTTTTAAGCATCGTTCTCAGATAACTGACAGTCAGTTAATTAGATCATAATTAAAGCTCATGTAATTCAGTTCCTACTGAGATTAGTCATCAGTTTTTCCAAGTTTATATGAGATGCAGAGCAGATCAGGCAAGGCTCTAAATGGAATATACTTATCATGTTTATATTTTTGGAGTGTCAGAAGAAATGAAGGCTCACATTAAAATCTGAAAAGGGTAGTTTAAACTTAATTGGCTCCAGTGAGCTCCAGGCACCCTTGTTTTCCACTCATGTTGGCTTGAGAAACGTCTCCCCCCCTCTAATGCTGCACGTCGCCGTCAAAGGCTGTGCCAGTCCACATGAACTGCCCTTTATAATGGCAGAAATGCCATTAATGGAATAAAATGCTCCACTTGTTGTTTTGGAACAGCTAGTTTTTGTTCCATCACCTTACATCAGAGCTTCTTGAGAATTACGTACGTCCTCAGTCAGACCGGTGGCAAGCCTTTTCAGAAGCTCTGTTAGAACTGCAGGCTGAGTTAGTACTCTTATTTGCAAGCTAGAGATTTGATTGACACATTTATAGAAATGTGCTTTTAATGTCATTCCAGGAAATAAAAACCTATAAAAGACTACCACACTGATGCAAAATCTACTATTAAAACCTACTGCAGGCTCTAAAAATAAAATTTTGTCATGGAATAGAATAGCATGTGTGCAAACAGTGCATATTGATGTTTTTCTACTATTTGTCGTCCACGTAATCAATAGAAAATCTCTGCACTAGTAGACCGGTGATGCAAATGAGACTCTGTCATGTTACTGGGTCATTGAAATTTGACCATAATTGTAGTTTAATGGAGAATCCATATGCTTTCACACACACTCTGTTCCCTCTGAAAAAAACATATGACATATGCATTTTGGACTGAAACCACTACTGGGGACAGTTGCATGTCCATATTCTCAGTATTTAAAATGAAGTATTGCTAAACTGATTTTTTGGAACTGAGTAAGCATGACCATACAAGGTTCTCTGGGTCTCAGGCTCTGTCACCATGTAGCATCTGTGGCATTTCAAAGGGTCAGGACCAAAATAAACCAGCTATGCAATCGAACAGCAGGACAGATTTAAATCAGTGACGCATGAAATCCCACTTCACATAGTATTCATGAGAATATTCAAAATCCTCAGGTGAAAGCACTTGTTTTCCCAGTTGCTTATTAGAGCGTTATGTAGGCCCTATTTATAGCATTATGGATTTCCTGACTTTTCATCACTTGTTTCAGCCATAAATTTTCTTGACTACAGTTGCTCACAGTTGCTTTTTAAACTATTAGAATAATAACAATTCTGCTGCATTAAATCACCAGCTTAAAAGACACACAATTTATTCTTTGGAAATAATTAGAAACAACAATTAAGGAAGATTTATCCTGTCTACTAAGGGGCCGTTCACTGCTTTTCCATAGTTTTTCCACGTAAATATGACCTAGATGGGTGTGATCGACCATTGTGTTCGTCTCTTTTGCAGCTTGTTGTGCATGACACAGTGTTTCAAAAATGGGCTTAAGTTAAAAGTAGTTTAACTTGGAAAAAACAACATCCCTAGACCTTGTGGGTCATTAATTTTATGAATTAAAGCATTAACTGAAATAAATACTTAGGGCCAGATTTACTAACAGCTTGTGCCAGCGCAAACCGTCTTTTGGCGTTAAAATAGTACTATCAGGATTTACTAAAGACGCGCAGTGAAGAATTCATGCTGAAAAGGTGTGGACACAGTTATTTTTGCGCCTGACCTTATTGAATATACATTTAAAGGAGCTTCCCTTTCAGACGCAAAATCTATGGGAGGAGATTATTAAAATGAATCACGCAATTTATTAACGTTTGCACTAGCCAAATTACTGGTATTTGTGCCATTATTTAACGCCCCAAAAAGCATGTCTAAAAGCAGGCGGTAATTTGTGCTGCTCTTGGTAGATTGCGCTGGTCATTATGGAAATGATCTGGCTGCATCTGTGTTCTTTAATGTGCGCATTGTCAGTAAATCACACGCAGAATTTTCCCTCTCATGGGTGCTTTTATGGAATTGCGCTCTAACGCTAATTTGCCCTGTTTAGTAAATCTGGCCCTTAATATATATAATATTTTACTATAATATATAAAAATCTTATCGTTTTTTATCGTTGAAGTACTAAAATAACTAAAAAAGACATTACAAAAAAAAAAAAAAAAAAAACAGAAACAAAAAAATTATCTACTTTAAAATTTGAACAAATACTATAATAGTGTACCAATGATACTAAAATAACAGTGGATTGATCATGTAATTATTTTCAATAAAATGAATCAATTGGCATTCCTAGTAAAATACACACGATCCTTTTCCATCCTATTGGATTTCTGCTTTTTTTCTGTCCTAATAGCCTCTCTCATAAAAAAGGTAATGTTTTATAATACTTTTTCCACATCTTTTGTTCAGTTCCATTTGTTAAGATGACTGTCTGCCAAAATGGTAGTGATTATTATTAAGATTAAACATCCACAGTAATGTTATGCAATCCCTCAGTTATCCGTAATTTCTTCAGCGTAAGGTGGCCAAAAGTAATTTTGCAGAGTTGATTCTGTGAAATGAGATGCTGTTTTTTTTTTTAGGATAAACTATATCCATATGCGGGCCATCACAGATTTTAACTGGAATAGACAAAGTACATTACAGTGGCACATACGAACTGCGACTTGCTGAAGGACATCCGTGAAAGATGAAGTCCAAACACAAGATGTTCTTTTTGACTTTTCCTTTCCATTTGGTAGACTTTTAATCACACATGGATTGTAGCGTGTTTTGCATGCAGCAGATCATCACAGTCCAATTCACTAGCAATCCTGAATTGTACCCTGAAGTTTCTGTCAATAACAGATGACCACATGACAATGTTCTGAATGCTTCTGATAGCATCATATTAAATAGTTGTTGTGATTGGCCTGCAGGTGGCTGGAGGTGGGTGTGGTTAACCTGACCTGTACGCAGTATTGGGTGATTTATCTGCGGGTGCTGCAGGAGGCCATCTGGCCTGGAGGAAGTCTGCCGGCTCAACCCAGACCCCAACGCAGCCAGCAGCAGAAAGAGGAGAGCAGAGAGCAGGCTCTGCAGTGCCTTATGAAACTACTGCCAGGTGAGACCACACATAAAATGTACATATACACTGCCGTTCAAAAGTTTGGGATCAGTAAGATTTTTAATGTTTTCCAATGGAGTCTCTGATGCTCATCAAGGCTGTATTTATTTGATTAAAAATACAGAAAAAACAGTAATTTTGTAAAATTTTACTATTAAAATATTATTGCAATACTTTAAAATATAATTCATGTCTGTGACGCAGCGCTGAATTTTCATCAGCCATTACTCCAGTCTTCAGTGACACATGATCCTTCAGAAGTCATTTTGATATGCTGATTTATTATCAGTGTTGAAACTGTTTTTTTTTTTTTTTTTGGAACCTGTGTTACTTTTTTCTTTGATTAATAAAAAGTTAAAAAGAACAGCATTTATTCAAAATAGAATTCTTTCTAACAATATAAATCTTTACTATCACTTTTTATCCATTTAACACATGGATAATTGAACAAAAATTAATAAAAGTATTAATTTCTTTAAAAAAAAGATTTACTGACCACAAACTTCTGATTAGTAGTGTATATTGTAATACAAAATGTCTATTTTGAATAAACACTGTTCTTTTTGACTTTATCAAAGAATCCTGAAAAAAGTCACACAAAAAAAAAACAAAACAAACAAAAGAATATTAAGCAGCACAACTATTTCCAACATTGATTATTAATCAGCATATTAGAATGATTTCTGAAGGATCATGTGACACTGCAGACCAGAGTAATGATGCAGAAAATTCAGCTTTGCTTCACAAGAATAAATTATATTTTAAAGTATATTAAAATAGAAAACTGTTATTTTAAATTGCAATAATGTTTCACAAAATTACATTTTTCCCTGTATTTGATAAAATAAATGCTGCCTTGATGAGCATAAGAACCTTCTTTAAAAATAAAAAAACTTAATTTTGAATGGCACTGTACACTTATACTAGTTCAAAAGTGGGTTTTTTTTTTTTAAACGACATTTGTAATTTTTTCAAATGATTTTTAGAACTTTCTATTCATCAAAGAATCCTGAAAAAAAAAAAATCATGGTTTTCACAAAAATATTAAGCAGCACAACTGTTTTTGACATTGATTATAATAATAAATGTTTCTTTAGTGTCAAATTAACATATTAAAATGATTTCTGAAGGATCATGTGACACTAAAGACTGGAGTAATGACTACTGAGAATTCAGCTTGTCATAAATTACATTTTAAAATATAATAAAATAGAAAACAGTTATTGTAAATTGTAATATGTAGCCTTGGTGAGCATAAGAGACTTCAAAAACAAAATGAAATCCGTACCAATGTTAAAACTTAAATCATAAAACAAATCTTGCTTAAAATAAAATATAAAAACTTTCTTTCAGCTAATTGCCAAGGCAACATTCTCATTTTAATTTAGTTCAACCTGATGTACTAAAATATCTAAAAAAAAAAAAAAACTAACTAAAATAAATAAATAAATAAATACTATATAGATATATGTAAAACTACCAAACATGACAAAAACACACAACAAAATTACACATAAAAATCTTTAAAACTTTAACTAAAATGAAAATAAAAATAAAAAATAAAAACTGGTTTAAAATATTAATAACAACTATAATAGTATCTAAATGTTTTAAAATGACTAGTACAAATACAGCGATTTCCACTGAGACACAATTAAAGGACAGATCATTTGTAAATGCCATTCTGACCATTTTTTCACCTCTTCAAGTGACTGATAGATCAGTAATTGATTCAGAATAATAATAAAAAAAACCTAACTGAATGCATTAACGTGTTAACTATGAATATAACTAAGAGATCAATTATGCTTAAATATTCAAATCGATTGAAGTTTAACTTCTAAATGAACATTTTCGATTCAAATTCTTTTTAGCATTTGGTTTTGGATGGAATGAGTAAAATTAGAGCTTAGAAAATCAAGCTTGCAATTTTTGCAATCAAGAAAATCTTGCTTTGGAAAATAGGACTTGCAAATAATTGTGTGATTCAGACAAACAGCTGTTCAGTAACACAACACCATTGCTCAGGAGATGAATCAATGAATCATAAACAAGAGAAGTACAGGGGAATCCACCTCTCAACACAAAATGACTGTTCTTCATCAGTAGTTTGGTGCAGATCTGCTCGCTGTGTTCCTTGACCGAGTTTGCTGAGTTTATTGTGTGGTTCTGTGTTTTTACAGATCTGATCTCTGATATGCTGGGCTCTGAGAAGTACAAGATATCTTGGCAGACGGTTGTGGATTCTTTTCAGGACCCCACAATAAACAGGTGTGTTTGAGTACTAAACAGACAGAGATAAAAATCAGCACCGCTGTCACTTATGCAACTCCAACATTCCTATTTACATATTTATGAGGTTAATAACATTTATTGGAAATTCCATATAGTTTGAAATATACATCAAAAATAGTAGCATTTTGACTGTTTTTAACTGTATGTGGCTGTAAAAGCGCATAAATATTTCATGAGGCAAGCAGACGTGGCCTAGTGAACATGCGGCTTTAATGGTTAAAGTGGTCAGGTTGTAATTTACTTAAATCATCTTGTTATGGCACAGTAAGTAAGCGATGGCGATAAAAGAATGCAGAAATGTGCTTTCAATAGATACATCGCTGTGCTCTGTTATCAGGGCGCCTCGTGACATCTTTGTAGACTGTTACCACAGTGGGATGCACGATTTATTCTCACTGGCTTGGATTTTGAGAAAGCTGCTCTTTGATTTACTAGAACATGCTGTAGTGTGCTGTAAATGTCCAGATGAAGCAGATGCTGTTACAATCAGTTATACATTGACTCAATATCTTTTGCTTTATGAGCTGTGTCCTTATACAGAGGGGGAGGCAACAAGGCATGTCCAAATCCAGTGTCTGCGTAACATCCTGTCCACTAAAAAAACTTAATCTGGCTGGTTTTTGAAGGCAGCACAGATGCACTATCCACTGCTTTTGATATACCAAAATCCTGTGGGATTTTTGGTGGAAAGAATAAAGATGGCATCTAAATTGAAGCGTCAAAGGAGTTATTCTATTCATAAATGTCCATTTTTTATTTTATTTTTATTATATTAGTTTTTTCCTTTTCCATTTTTATGAACTTATGAATCTGGATAGTGAGGCAGACTTATGGCTCATTTTGAAAGACTTTAAAAACAAAAACAAGACTTTAAAACAAAAACAAGACTTATTAATTAGAAGAATAAGAAAAGAAATAAATAATTATATTTATATGTTTTATATGCTACTCTTACTATTGCTACTTATAGTAATAATAATAATAATAGTAGTAATAATTGTATTCATTTTATAAATAATTGTCAAATATAATAATGTTTAATTATTAATTATATTATCCACCTTTTTCTGAACGCGGAAATCTCGCCTGACTGGAACGGCGCTTTACATTTTTAGTCTCTGGTGTTTCTAGTCAAATTAACATGTTTTCCGAGCCGATAATATAATGTTAAACCTGCGCACATTTGTATATTTAGTTATATTGAAAAAGTTTCAATTCAGTCGATCGTTTTTACCCCATTTTAACATGGATTCCTACACGAAAGCACCCAAGTGGAAGTTAGAATCCATCATGGCGCTCAGGAAAAAGGTGGATAGTATATTTATAATAGTATATTTTATTGTATATTTAGTATTTTTCTAATGTATTATAGTATATTATAATATATTTGTTTATTTATTTATCATTAATTAAAATAAATACAGCAATTTAAAAGTGTTATTTATTCATGTATTAATTTATGAATATTTTTGAATAAGTATTTGTTTCTTATTTATTTATTCAATTTCATGTTTAATTAAATTAATGTATTATTTATTTAAATACTTAAATTCCAATAATTTAACTATTATTTTTAATTTATGAATAAATACACTTTAAAATGTATTTATTATTAATTAATACATGTATTTTTATTTTATTTTATGTTTTATTTGTTTTACCATATGAATCAATAGGCTGCAGTTTGCTTTTCTACTGTTCATTTCAGTTCATTCAATGAATTTTAAACTGTTTTTAGAATTTACAACAATGTATAATTTCCGATGTTTCTTAGAAAATAAACTTGAATTTAAAATCACCTTTAAGGTCTTTGCACACTGAGGGCCCTATTTTCACAATCTAAGCACATGGCCTAAAGCGCACGGCGCAGGTGCACTTAGGGCGTTTCCGAATCCACTTTTGCTAGTATAACGACAGGAAAACGCATTTTCTACTAACGCGCTCTTTAAATACCATAAAATATTGCTCCATTGACTTTAGACTTTAGACCAGGTTTGAGTTGGTTTATGGCGCAGTCTATTTTCAGTTCCTCAAAATAGCAGCATGCCAACAATACGCCTGAACACACCTCTTTTTTCAGACCAGCACGCCCATGGGCGCACAAATGGAAAAATGCATTTCCTATTTAAACAACGCGGCGCTGGACGGGAAAATGAGAACTGCGTCGTGCTGAAACAACCAAAAACACTTGCGCCACATTGCGTCGGGTGTATGATAGGGCCCTAAGTCTGAAATTTTCGCACGTTAAAAAATAAATCTGACCACACGTTGTGTCAATCACGTTTACACACTGCCTCCGAAACTTTCGTCCGTCATAAAAAAATTTGGATCGGTTTCGATTTTCTGTGTTTTTTCGCATCCGTAGCAAGTATTTTGACTCAGTGTGCAAGGTTTCTGTGCGTGACGATGATGAATACGAAAAAATGCATATGAAAATTTCACTCATTGTGCAAAGACCTTTAGTGTGATGATTTGCATTACTTTTACTGTCATAGAGAAGAATGAGCTTGATATTACACTGCAAACAATTATAAATTAGCTTCAAAACTTGGCTTTGAATTTTTGAAATTGCAAAGTAATGTTATGAAAGTAAAATTCCCATGGGTCTTGATAATACAGTATCTGTGTGCAGGATGTAACTGTGCCTGTGACCTCCTGTGTATTTTTTTGCAGGCATCTTGTGTACTGCATCTGGGATCTGCTAATCGAGTTTCTCGTCCCCGAGGCATCTGATGGGGACTTTCAGAAAACACTTCTGCACAGCCTGTCCAAAAATGCTGAGAAGCTGCCACCATAGGTGTGCTGGGGGAAGACTGGAGACATAAACACACTTGCATATATACATAGATATCATATATATGAACGTGTGATCAGTTAAAGTGTTAGGCAGGAACATGTAATCAAGAAAGTGTGGATTTGGATTCATGACAGCCTGTGTCTGGCACCAGTTTGGTCTCCCTGTTTCTGGGACACACTGCGCACATGAGGGCAGGCATTGATTAATGGCCACCTGTTTTGTGTTTTATCAAACCACAAGTCCAATCTCTAAAGCCCGACATACCGGATCTGAATTAGTCGCAAGTTCTCCAACTTTTATCCACTTTGTCCTGCTTCAGCTTTGGGCAAAGCTCTTACAGATGGACTGCGCTGATCATTTCTGCACCATCCTATTACGTGTTTCCGGCCTTTTAGTCTTGATATACCTTGACTTTACACACATTCCCTTCTTGTGCACATATGCACTTGATCATTTTGCTTCAAGCCTTCTTCAGAGATGCTTTAGAGGCTGTATTGGCCTTATCTCTTAAAGAGGAAACTTGTGGAAAAACAGGCTTTCTTACTTCAAGTATGAAATTCATCACATCTGCGTCTGGTGTCACGGTAATGCTGTACGTACTTCGTATGCTTTCACCCAACTTGTGAGGCCTTTAAATGTAATGTCTCTATTCACAACCTCTAATTAAGTGGTTAGATGCCTCTACGGAAAAAGAAAAGGTCATGTTGAGCAAAAATGGCCAGTTTTCAGCATTTGTCTTATTTACTCTCTGAAGTATGCATATAAGTTTTCTTATAGAGATAGTTCACCCAAAAAGGACATTCCAATCCTGTATTACTTCTTTTTTTGTAGAATATAAAAGAAGATTTTTTTGAGATATGTCTTTTTTTTCCCCTTTGTAATGCAAGTCAGTAGTCACCAAAACTGTTTGGTTACCAACATTCACAAATTAAGATATTTTTGATGAAATCCGAGAGCTCTCTGATCCTCCATAGACAGCAATGTAACTGAAATGTTTCCAGACCCAGAAAGGTAGTTAAGACATCGTTAAAATAGTCCATGTAACATCAGTGGTTCAACCGCAAGTTTATGAAGCTACAAGAATACTTTTTGTGCGCAAAAAAAACAAAAATAACGACTTTATTTAGCAGTTCTTCTCCAAATCACATCTTCCGCAATTATCGAGAGTACCTCTGCACATAAACAACACATGCGTGTGATGCTACTGACTTAGAACACCGCACTCGCGATAATAGCAGAATACAGGATTTGGAGAAGAATTGTTGAATAAAGTCGTTATTTTTTTGTTTTTGCGTATAAAAAGTATTCTCGTAGCTTTGTAAATTGGTTGAATCACTGATGTCACATGGACTGTTTTACAGATGTCCTTGCTACGTTTCTGGGTCTGGAAACATTTCAGTTGCGTTGCTCTCTGTGGAGAGTCAGAAAGCTCTCGTATTTCATCAAAAATATCTTAATTTGTGTTCTGAAGATGAACGAAGGTGTTACAGGTTTGGAATGATATGAGGGTGAGTAATTAATGACAGAATTTTCATTTTTGGATGAACTATCTCTTTTAAGTATCTTAAAAGTATTACTGTCAATTTTTTTTTATTAGCATTAATACGTCATCTAGTCACCATTCCGCTTGCACAAACTACCTAGTAGTTGCGTAAAATGGTCCCGTCCTTTCTGTACGTGATGGTGTGAGCTCAATGCATGCAGATTTAGATTGAGGTTTTGCACTGAGCCCTGTTGCCCAGTATGCATTACAGTGGCTTAATGGCTTTGTTACACTGTACTTGTACTTAAAGCACTGAATGTTGCACTATTTGTAATTTTGTAAGTAATCTGGTCGTATATGTTGTAGGCCTTATGTTGTTCTGATGTGTACTGAAATAACATTATAAAGCAGTTGATATTGTCTTTGAATTAAGAGGAGATGCATTTTAAATTGTCACTTATTTTTGAAGTGCTTTCAATTTCGGTTAGCACGTTGCACTTGTTTGTATTAATTTATTCAAACTTAATTGTAATTCAGTTTGCATTTAAAACAGGAAAACAGCTGGTACCAAAAAAAAAAAAACATACGAAGATATATATTAAATGATGCAAACAAATCTACCAAAATGTGGATAGAAACTGTTTCTGCTTTTTTTTGGGTCACATTTAGACACGTTTAGTTCAAGTAGATTGTGTTTTGGTCAAACTGTTGGATTACAATTTTTTTTCCAGCAATATGATTAATGGTTGTCAGTAATACACAAGCCTCACATGTTTTGTCGAATTGCTGAACTTGAGTGAGCTATGATTTGAAACAGCACTTCTCAATTAAAATGATGTAATAAAATCACAAAAATAATGTAATTCTGTTGGAAGCATTTTGAGTGAACACAATTTGGTAGCACTTACCTGCTTTGAACAGCTGTTTTTCCATTGACATGCCATTACCTTTATGTATCTGTCAATCTGTTTTATTCCATCCAATTAATACGTTTTTTCCACTATTAAAGTGAAAACATCAGCATGTCATCATGTTGATTCACATGGTCAGTTGAAAACAAGGGAAAGTGCTTGCCAAAATCCTTCACATGGTAAATCCTCCTCATGCTAAATAATACTGCACTGCTGTTCCATGATATGAGATTACAAGCACAGACATCTTGGAGCTGAACATCCAGATTTCCTAGAATTTGGAGGAAAACATTTCAAAACCTTTGTTCAAAGTTTTTGCCCTTGGAAAAAAAGCTCTATCTCCAAAGTCAACAGAAATAGATTATCAAAGAGACGTTGGATTATTGAAATCAGATCAAGTATCTGGGACTAATTTTGTTTGTTGACAAAATGAGTTTGGCAAATTGGCGAGTCTTAAGAGCGAGTAGTCATGACCCTTTACTTTAGAGATCACTGATGTCTGTCACAACAAAATACAACCTGATAAATCCTGCTAATGCATCACTAGTACTACACCAGTAACTGATGAACAGAGAAACATCTCTATCTATCTATCTATCTATCTATCTATCTATCTATCTATCTATCTATCTAACTGTCTATCTGTCCATCCATCTATCTGTCTGTCTATCTATCTATCTATATCTGTATGTATGTCTCTGTTGTTCTTTCATTCTATCTATCATTCTATCTTCTATTGAATGTTAGATCGATAGAATGATAGATAGATATAGATGGATCTGTGTTCATCTATTTATCTGTCTGCCTATCATTCTATCTATCTATTTAGCATTCTTTATATTGACCTAGTAAATGTTAAATTGATATAATGGTAGATACAAAAATATATAGAACTATTTGTCTGTCTTTCTATCACTGTTTTGTTCTGTCTATCATTCTATCTCCTATTGAATTTTAAATCGATAGAATGATAGATACAATGATAGAGAGATGATAGATCTATCTGTCTGTCTGTCATTCTATCTGTTTATATCTATCTGTCTGTAGTTCTATCTATCTATGCCTGTCTGTCTGTCTATCTGTCTGTCTGTCTGTCTGTCTGTTGGTCGTTCTATTTTTATCTATCTATCTGTCTATCTATATCTGTCTGTCTGTCTGTCTATCTATCTATCTGTTGTTCTATCTATATCATTCTATCTATCATTCTATCAGTTGTTCTATCGTTCTATCATTCTGTCTGTTGTTCTTTATCTCTATCTATCTATCTATCTATCTATCTATCTAACTGTCTGTCTGTCTTGTTCTATCTATCTATCTATCTATCTATCTATCTATCTATCTATCTGTCTGTCTGTCTGTCTGTCTGTCTATATATCTATTGTTCTATCTATCTATCTATCTATCTATCTATCTATCTATCTATCTATCTATCTGTCCATCCATCTATCTGTCCGTCTATCTATCTATCTATCTATCTATCTATCTATCTATCTATCTATCTATCTATCTATCTATCTGTCTGTCTGTCTGTGTGTTGCTCTATCTATCTATCTATCTATCTATCTGTCTGTCTGTCTGTCTGTCTGTCTGTCTGTCTGTCTGTCTGTTGGTCATTCTATTTTTATCTATCTATCTGTCTATCTATATCTGCCTGTCTGTCTGTCTGTTGTTCTATCTTTAACTATTTGTCTATCTGTCTGTCTGTCTATCTATCTATCTATCTATCTATCTATCTATCTATCTAACTGTCTGTCTGTCTGTCTGTCTTGTTCTATCTATCTATCTATCTATCTGTCTGTCTGTCTGTCTGTCTGTCTGTCTGTCTGTCTATTGTTCTATCAGTCTATTGTTCTATCATTCTATCATTCTCTGTCTATCTGTTGTTCTATCTGTATCATTATATCTATCATTCTATCAATTGTTCTATCGTTCTGTCATTCTGTCTCTGTTGTTCTATCTATCTATCTATCTATCTATCTATCTATCTATCTATCTGTCTATCTGTCTGTCTGTCTGTCTGTGTGTTGCTCTATCTATCTATCTATCTATCTATCTATCTATCTATCTATCTGTCTGTCTGTCTGTCTGTCGGTCATTCTATTTTTATCTATCTATCTATCTGTCTATCTATATCTGCCTGTCTGTCTATCTGTTGTTCTATCTTTATCTATTTATCTATCTATCTGTCTGTCTGTCTGTCTATCTATCTATCTATCTATCTGTTGTTCTATCTATATCATTCTATCTATCGTTCTATCATTCTATCAGTTGTTCTATCGTTCTATCATTCTGTCTCTGTCTGTTGTTCTCTATCTATCTATCTAACTGTCTGTCTGTCTGTCTGTCTTGTTCTATCTATCTATCTATCTATCTATCTATCTATCTATCTATCTATCTATCTATCTGTCTGTCTGTCTATCTATTGTTCTATCAGTCTATTGTTCTATCATATTTATCATTATCTATCTGTTGTTCTATCTGTATCATCATATCTATCATTCTATCAATTGTTCTATCGTTCTGTCATTCTGTCTCTTGTTCTATCTATCTATCTATCTATCTATCTATCTATCTATCTATCTATCTATCTATCTATCTATCTATCTGTCTGTCTGTCTGTCTATCTGTTGCTCTATCTGTCTGTCTGTCTATCTGTTGCTCTATCTGTCTATCTGTCTGTCTGTCATTCTATCTATCTATCTATCTATCTATCTATCTATCTATCTGTCTGTCTGTCTGTTTGTGTGTTGCTCTATCTATCTATCTGTCTGTCTGTCTGTCTGTCTGTTCTATATCTATCTATCTATCTATCTATCTATCTATCTGTCTGTCTGTCTATCTATCTATCTGTTGTTCTATCTATATCATTCTATCTATCATTCTATCAGTTGTTCTATCGTTCTGTCTGTTGTTCTTTATCTCTATCTATCTATCTATCTATCTATCTATCTATCTATCTATCTATCTATCTATCTATCTAACTGTCTGTCTGTCTTGTTCTATCTATCTATCTATCTATCTATCTATCTATCTATCTATCTATCTGTCTGTCTGTCTGTCTGTCTGTCTGTCTATCTATCTATCTATCTATCTATCTATCTATCTATCTATCTGTCTGTCTGTCTGTCTATCTATCTATCTGTCTGTCTGTCTGTCTGTTGGTCGTTCTATTTTTATCTATCTATCTGTCTATCTATATCTGCCTGTCTGTCTGTTGTTCTATCTTTAACTATTTGTCTATCTGTCTGTCTGTCTGTCTGTCTGTCTATCTATCTATCTATCTATCTATCTATCTATCTATCTATCTATCTAACTGTCTGTCTGTCTGTCTTGTTCTATCTATCTGTCTATCTATCTATCTATCTATCTATCTATCTATCTATCTATCTATCTATCTGTCTGTCTGTCTGTCTGTCTGTCTATTGTTCTATCAGTCTATTGTTCTATCATTCTATCATTCTCTATCTGTTGTTCTATCTGTATCATTATATCTATCATTCTATCAATTGTTCTATCGTTCTGTCATTCTGTCTCTGTTGTTCTATCTATCTATCTATCTATCTATCTATCTATCTATCTATCTATCTATCTATCTATCCATCTGTCTGTCTGTCTGTCTGTGTGTTGCTCTATCTATCTATCTATCTATCTATCTATCTATCTATCTATCTGTCTGTCTGTCTGTCTGTCTGTCGGTCATTCTATTTTTATCTATCTATCTGTCTATCTATATCTGCCTGTCTGTCTGTCTGTTGTTCTATCTTTATCTATTTATCTATCTATCTGTCTGTCTGTTTGTCTGTCTATCTATCTATCTGTTGTTCTATCTATATCATTCTATCTATCGTTCTATCATTCTATCAGTTGTTCTATCGTTCTATCATTCTGTCTCTGTCTGTCTGTTGTTCTCTATCTATCTATCTATCTATCTATCTATCTATCTATCTAACTGTCTGTCTGTCTGTCTGTCTGTCTTGTTCTATCTATCTATCTATCTATCTATCTATCTATCTATCTATCTATCATCTATCTATCTATCTGTCTGTTTGTCTGTCTATCTATTGTTCTATCAGTCTATTGTTCTATCAGTCTATTGTTCTATCATATTTATCATCTATCTGTTGTTCTATCTATCATTATATCTATCATTCTATCGTTCTGTCATTCTCTCTTGTTCTATCTATCTATCTATCTATCTATCTATCTATCTATCTATCTATCTATCTATCTGTCTGTCTGTCTGTCTATCTGTTGCTCTATCTGTCTGTCTGTCTGTCTGTCATTCTATCTATCTATCTATCTATCTATCTATCTATCTATCTATCTATCTATCTATCTGTCTGTCTGTCTGTTTGTGTGTTGCTCTATCTATCTATCTATCTATCTGTCTGTCTGTCTATCTGTCTGTCTGTCTGTCTGTTCTATATCTATCTATCTATCTATCTATCTATCATCTATCTATCTATCTATCTATCTGTCTGTCTGTCTGTCTGTCTGTCTGTCTGTGTGTGTGTTGCTCTATCTAATCTATCTATCTGTCTGTCTGTCTCTCTGTATGTCTGTGTTGTTCTATCTTTATATATCTGTCTGTTTATCTGTCTGTCTGTCTGTGTCTGTGTGTTGCTCTATCTATCTATCTATCTGTCTGTCTGTCTGTCTGTCTGTCTGTCTGTCTGTGTCTGTCTGTCTGTCTTTTCTATATCTATCTATCTATCTATCTATCTATCTATCTATCTATCTGTCTGTCTGTCTGTCTGTTCTATATCTTTCTGTCTGTGTGTGTTGCTCTATCTATCTATCTGTCTGTCTGTGTTGTTCTATCTTTATCTATCTGTCTATCTGTCTGTCTATCTATTGTTCTATCAATCTATTGTTCTATCATTCTCTGTCTATATGTTGTTCTATCAATTGTTCTATCGTTCTATCATTCTGTCTCTGTCTGTCTGTGTTGCTCTATCTATCTGTCTGTCTGTCTGTCTTTTCTATATCTGTCTGTCTGTCTGTGTGTGTTGCTCTATCTAATCTATCTATCTATCTATCTATCTATCTATCTATCTATCTATCTGTCTGTCTGTCTGTCTGTCTCTGTCTGTCTGTCTGTGTTGTTCTATCTTTATCTATCTGTCTGTCTATCTGTCTGTCTATCTATTCTATCATTCTATCATTCTGTCTAAATGTTGTTCTATCTATATCATTCTATCTATTGTTCTAGCTATCATTCTATCAATTGTTCTATCGTTCTATCATTCTGTCTCTCTGTCTGTCTGTGTTGCTCTATCTATCTGTCTGTTCTATATTTGTCTGTCTGTCTGTGTGTGTTGCTCTATCTAATCTATCTATCTATCTATCTATCTATCTATCTGTCTGTCTGTCTGTCTGTCTCTCTTTCTGTCTGTGTTGTTCTATCTTTATCTGTCTGTCTGTCTGTCTGTCTGTCTATCTGTCTACCTATTGTTAATTCAATCTATTGTTCTATCATTCTCTGTCTATATGTTGTTCTATCTATATCATTCTATCTATTGTTCTATCTATCATTCTATCAATTGTTGTATCATTCTATCTCTCTCTGTCTGTCTGTGTTGCTCTATCTATCTATCTATCTATCTATCTATCTATCTATCTATCTATCTATCTATCTATCTATCTATCCATCTGTGTCTGTGTTCTATCTTTATCTATCTATCTATCTGTCTGTCTGTCTGTCTGTCTGTCTGTCTATCTATTGTTCTATCAATCTATTGTTCTATCATTCTATCATTCTCTGTCTATATGTTGTTCTATCTATATCATTCTATCTATTGTTCTATATCATTCTATCAATTGTTTTATCGTTCTGTCATTCTGTCTCTCTGTCTGTCTGTGTTGCTCTATCTATCTATCTATCTATCTGTCTGTCTGTCTGTCTGTTGTTATCTATCTATCTATCTATCTATCTATCTATCTATCTATCTATCTGTCTGTCTGTCTGTCTGTCTGTCTGTCTATCTATCTATCGCTCTATCTATCATTCTATCTATCGATATATTGTATATTACATCTTTGAATGCTGATTTCCACTTTATTGCATGATATCAAAAGGAAACCCTTTAAGCGGTCAACATGCATGACATCATTTGGTGTACAGGCACCAAATGTCATTAAGCATTATGTAGCCCACTCTTATACTTGCATAAGGATCCAAGATGTCTTTAACTGTTTAAACTTGATTGCCACTGGCTCATTTACAAGCAAGCTGACATATAAACAGGTCAAGTGCTCTTAAAAAGACACTGACACTTGGCTGGAAATAACAGAAATAAAACCTGATCTCAGACAAAGTGGAATTTTAAAAGATTAATGATCCTTAAATCCTTCTGTGTTTTATTCAGGAACTAGTGATGTTGCTCAATGGAAAATAGAAAAGAAAAAAAAAAAATTAACTCCCAATGCTTAAATACAAGCAAATCAAGTGAGCAGGTCAAGCGCTTGTTTTTATATTAGTTTTGAGAGTGTCCATTTAAAGTATTTAAATTAAACACGTGACATGTAAATACAAACTAACAATTTCAATAGTATCCTAATTATTTTGGTTACAAAAACCTTAAACCATGTTCTTTTGACCCATGCACTGTGAAATGTGTTTATATGCCAGTACATCCCCACAAGCGGTTCCTTCAGATATTGGGAAACACTCAGCAAAGTAGAAATACCATGATGTTAGACCACAGAGCACTGTTTCCTGAGGTGCAGACCTGAAACTGCTCACTTTAGACTTCGTCATCAGTGACATCTTGCTCAGTGGAAGAAGCAGACCTGTCATGAGGACCACACTGTTAATATTCAATGTCCACAGCATGTTTGACAAACAAAACAGTTATGAACTAGTTTCTCATGGAATTTATAGTGTGGTAATGTGGCCCAGTTGTTACAAATCTGGGCTGGTAACTGAATGATTAAAACACAAACTGTCAGTTGTGTAACTGAATAAGCTGTTCTTTTCAATACAGTTAAAGACAATGGTGACCAAAAAAATTACTTAAAAAATAAAAAATAAATAAAATAAATAAAAAAAGAGAACAAAATTTTTTACAAAGAAAGTTGTTTTGAACACCATTGAGTGTGATAAAAACTGTTCAAACATTCTTCAAAATACACGACTGTTTAAAAGTTTGGAGTTGGTATGTTTTTATTTATTTATTTTTTTTATATAATAATTGTATATAATGTAGTCTCTTATGTTGACCAAGGCTGCATTTACTGATCAAAAATACAGTAATATTGTGAAATATTATCACAGTTTAAAATAAATATTTTGTATTTTAATATTTTTAAAATGTTATTCCTGTTATGCAAAGCTGAAATTTGAGCATCAATACTCCAGTCTTCAGTGTCACATGATCCTTCAGAAATCATTCTAATATGCTGATTTACTGCTCAAGAAACATTTCTTATTATTATCAGTGTTTAAAACAGCTATATATTTTTGTGGAAATATTGGCTACTTTTTTCAGGATCCTTTTATGAATATAAATTGATTGAATATGCTTGAAATACATATTTTTTTCACTTTCGATCAATTTGAAACATTCCTTGCTTAATAAAATTATTTTTCAACCATAAGTAAATAATCTAAATGACCTCAAATTTATAAGTCATACAAGTTTGAAACAACATGAAGGTGAGTAAATGATAAAGAATTTACATTTTTGGGTGAATATAGTGCAAGAGTTGCATGGACTACTTTTTTAATGCATTTTAAGGTGCTTTTTTGAAGCTTGTCAGCCATTGGTCCCCATTCACTTTCATTGTATGGAAAAGAGCAGCTTGGACAGCCTTCTAAATATCTCCTGTTGTGTTCCACAGAAGAAAGTAAGTCATACCATATTGGCACGACGATAAAAGATAAGTAAAACAGATAAAATAGATAAGTAAAAGATAACAGAACTTACATTTTTGAGTAAACTGTCCATTTAAGCCCCAGACTTTGAGGCATGTTCCGTTTAAACGCATGGGAACAGACGGGAAGAAAATGTCAACACCTTAGAGCAGCAGGTAAAGATGATGAAAACCCTGACGATTGTGTCTTTGATTATTTCTGGCTCAGGATTTAGATCTTTTGAGTCATTTCAAAATATTTTCGGCTGGCTAGTGGTAGCGTTCATTCACTTTATCAGTAATTTAAACCAATAAATCATCAGCTGTACTGCAACGACGAAAGACGCTTATAATTGATCCCGCCTTTTTGTATCTTTGGCTATGTTAAACATTTTGGCCCTACGCATATTTGTTTAGTAATAATTTGATTTCACGAGGTCCCCGTTTTTTTCTTCTTTGTAAGCCTGTTGAATAATTGAAGATTAGCATGAACTTCAAGCCCAACCTCATGTATGTGGAAAACACATGGCTTCACTGAGGTTATGCAACCACTTGCTTAACGTTTATTCTCCAGGACCGTTTGACAAGCTTTGGCAAATGAGATGCATATTTTTTATATTTCTTATTGTTTGTCTCTCCTGATCTTATGCAACAAAATACAAGCATGTATGCGTTAGATTAAGGCACTTGTGTGGCGCCAACTAAAGTTTGATCTGGTGTCTGGTTCGTGTTATCCTGCGGCTTTACTCGTGGCCAACGAGACGTGTTTAACACATCACTGGATCTGTCATGTCCTTTTAAATAGTGTCTTTATACATTTGTAATAATGAAGGACAGTATATTGTATCTGGTGTGTATTATGGAAGAAATATTACGATGTAGTTCTCTTTCACATGCAGTGCCTCCTGGTGACCGTCCAGTGCTTATAGTCAGCGTCCCCCCTTCGCTCTTTCTGACATGTTTATATGTAGTCAGCAGTGTGAAAACACAACGCAATAAATCGTTCAACTTGCAGTTGATTATTCATCGTGTAATAAGTGTCCACCTGCATTTATAGAGTTCATAACGTATCTGAGTGGAGCTTTAGTTCTTGTTCTGCCAACAGAAGGAGCCCTAGAGCTGTTGGGATTTTTAGGATAGTCTGGTTTCCAACCAGAAGGAGGCAGGATAAGCAAAGACTAAACGTTGCTGTTCTATGAGGTACATAAACACTTATATCACACGTCTAGAAAGATAAGAAATATTAAAACCATTGGTAACAAATGATGCTAGATGTTCTCTCAGAGCTATTCGCTTTTTTTAAGCCTTTTTTGCTTTTACTTTTAAACCTTTAAAATAATGTCAAGGTGATATTTCCACCAAATGTTTAATAACCACAGAGTGTCCAAATGCTAATAATATATACACTACCTTTTACAATTTTGGCATATTTATTTATTTATTTATTTATTTATTTATTTTTAAAGAAGTCTTATGCTCACCAAGAGCTTTATTTGATCAGAAATCGTTTTTTTAAATGTTTTTTCTATCTATCTATCTATCTATCTATCTATCTATCTATCTATCTATCTACCTATCTATCTATCTATCTATCTTTTAAAATGTAATTTCTTTCTGCAAAGCCGAATTTTCGGCATCATTACTCCAGTCTTTAGAAATCATTTTTAATATGCTGGTTTACTGCTCAAGATAATCTTTTTATTATCAATGTTGAAAACATTTGTGCTGCTCAGTATTTTTGTGAAAACCCATGATAATTTTTTCCAGTATTATTTGATGAATAGAAAGTTCAAAAGAACATGTTTATTTGAAATATATATATATATATATATATATATATATATATATATATATATATATATATATTTTTTTTTTTTTCTTTTTTTTTTTTTTTCGTAACATTATCAATGTTCTTACAGTCACTTTTATCAAATTTAATTTAGTTTTAACTAACGAGTTTTTGCTGAATAAAAGTGTTAATTTCTTCACAAACAAACACAAAGCACAAATAAACAAATAAATAAAATACATTAAATAATTATTTAAAACCTAAAAATGTGTGCTTGTGCTATCTGTCTTCAAAGTTAATGCCACATGATTTGCTATTTTGTTATATAATACAAGCCTTACATTATAAGTGCAACATAAGTTTCCAAATGCTTTTTAGGGTCACTGCTTGTATATTCCATATTATAAAACAGTTCTTTCTGGTCCTCTAATCTGATTGGCTGATAAGAGTGTGACATTCTAGTGATAACAGAACTCCAACCGTTTCACCGTTTGTATCATTCCGCTTGCAGTATTTCTCAAAGGGAATGTCATTTTCAGGTGAGAATGTACTCCTTTAGACTTCAAATATGCGGTTTGTTAATAAAGATAATGTCTGTTTGAAAATTTGCTTTGACATTTCCGGAGATGTGAGCTCCTGGGTGTCAGCGGCCATTCAGCACTCATGAACCTGCCGAGAGCAGCCTTACCTCGGCCAGATCTTCTGGAATTTGCCACTGGCTCTGATGTCTCTATAGTGGTTAAATATGAGATATAATTATAATTTGTTTTGGGTAAATCTAATAGGCAGTCTTTGGTCATTTATCACCAGCTATTTTGTCACTGACCTGACCTGCTGATCCTTCAGAATCCCTCATTATCTCTCTTTATCTTGAAACATACAGCTGTACTTATGTGCGCATGATGAAAACAAAATTTCCAGTAGCTTTGAATCCCAACTGATTGCGTTACTTTTAGATGAATGGCTTGTTTTGAGTGGTTCTGTGCAGTGCTGTCATTCATTTAGCTCTTCCAAGAAAACCCAACGCCGTGCAGATCCTCACAACGGTCCCCCCAACACAGACTTGTATGTGCTTGCTGAAAGACTGCTATTGGGACTACAGAAGAGCAACGTTAAACCATAATCCCTGTTATTCTTGCAGTTAAAATAAATCTTTGTTGTTTTTCTCCTTTTTGCTGTTCTGAGGTCAGTTTGCCCTTTCTTTTCTTTCTTCAACACCTCAACCAACATCTGCACAGCTAAATGAAAGCTCGGCTTTCATGATGATGCATTCATTTTTAACCAGAACCACACTGAACTCATGTTGCTTCAAGAAATATGAAGGCGTCTAATAGTAGAGGAGTGTTACGAGAGTAGGGAGACAGGTCTAGGACAGTGTGTCCCTAAATGACTGCGCTCTTCAGGTCAACATGTCTCAGATTAACACAGTTTAAAGGGGCTGTGATCACGCTCGGATAGATCTTTAGGACGGCCGCTGTCTGTACCGTGCTTTACATTGGCGCATCATCAAAGTCTGAACCTGTTTTGACCTTCCATGTTTCAGGGGACATTTACATAGCAGCATTCACAAGCAGATTGAGAGCAGAATTAGCCATTGTCTGCGGAGGGGCTTGTAGGGGCCGATCTAGGATACAGACACTGTGTTCTGTGTTGCTCTTCCTGCTTTGAATTCCAGCAGAGCCTTTGGTGGTCTTTGTGTAATAACAAAAGAACTTTTTTCCAGTACAAGAAAATTTACAGATGTTATCAGTGGGAACACAGACAATAACACTTTAGTTTGATGGAGAAATTGCAGATAAAGTTATGCAGTGGTGATTTATTTATTACCCTACCCATTCATATGCACTAGTTTTGCACTGTAAACAGATGCATGTTTGAGCGATTTTCAAAAACAAGCTCACTTTGACATGCTGTGCAAAAACGGACAAAATCGAGGCATAATGATGTTAAGCTGATAGGTGTTATTTTAAGATGCTATTTTATTATCAGTGAGATAATATTTTATATTATCTCATATATTTTCTGTTTTCATTATTTGTATACAGTATATATATATATATATATATATATATACACATACATACCTATATATATATATATATACACCTTACAGTGGAGATCAAAATTAGAGAATAATCTGTAAATACTTGATTTTTTCAGAAATATTGTTAATCTTCATCGCTCAACATTTGAAGGAATATTGTGTGTATACTACTGTTATACTAACATGTTTGACAAAATAACCAAGGCATTTAAAAAAAAAATAAAAAAAAAAACATTTATTGTGGAAAACACAATGATCCAAATTAGAGAACAGTAACCACTGTAGCACAAAAGAAGATTAGGCCTACAACTAAAATTTTGGAGGGTTACAGCTGTCAAAAATTAGTAGGAAGTGTACTGGCCTTTGCTTTGAATGACTTCAGCACATCTGCGGCCACAGGACATCACTAGTCTCTCACACTGCGCTGGTGTGATCTCGGTGTACTCTTCTTCCAGTCTTTTCCACAGTTTGGTTACTGTAGTGGGTTTAGATCAGGACTTTGGGCTAGCCATTTCATTATTTCAGTGTTTTCAGCTTCAAGGAACCACTTTACCCATTTTGCAGTGTGACGAGAGAATTGCCCTGCATGAAAATTGCAGACTGATTGGGAGATGCTTGCAGGGAAGGCACTGCATGTTGGCGCAGGAGGTTCTGATAAACATTTGCGTTCACTCTGCCATGTAGCTGTATAAGAGATCCAGCTCCTGCTACAGAAAACATCCCCCAAACCATGACACTTCCTCTTCCACCTTTCACTGACTTTTTTACACACTTTGGGTTCAGTCTTTCCCCAGTTTGATGCTGAACATAATGTTTCTCATCAGATCCAAATAAATTCAACTTGCTTTCATCAATGAAGTGCAGTTTGGACCAGTTCTCCTCTCTCCACACAACATGTTCCTCAGCAAAGGTGAGCTTAGCCTTTTGATTCTTTCTGCTGATGAGAGGCTTGATCACTGCAGAGTGTGCTTTCAGTCCGACTTCTCTTAAACGTGCCGAGATAGATCCTCCTTACCTTGTTCATTGCTGAACTGGTGAGCAATTCCAGCTGCAGTGTTGAACCGATTCCCCATCCTGTCCTCCTGTGTATTTGTCTTTCGTGGACGACCAGCCTTTTTGGGGGACTTGAATGAGTTAGTGACATTGTAAAGATGCAATATTTGAGAAATCACAGATTTGGAATGACCAACTTCTCTTGCTATTGCTGAAAGGGTCATCCATTTGGCCTTCATCTGGACCACCTGCTGTCGCAGGGTTTCAGTCAACTTGGAGCGGCTTGTCATCTTGCAATCTCAGTGAAAATTGGAGAAATGCTACCAGTTAAATAGGGTTTGTCATATAATTAAAGAAATTAACATGAGGTGCCAGATTAACACCAATAACTTGGAGGTACCTGAAAGTGTTCTCTAATTTTAATTTCAAATGTCTCATTTAAGTTTTTTATACTGTGCTTCAGAATACAATTAATGAAATATGCTTAGAAAACTGCCCTTCTACTCCTGTTATGATAACTTCAAATAGTACTAAGCAGTGACCTTGAAATTTAAGAGATTGAAAGTTGTTCTCTATTTTTGATCTCCACTGTACAGTACATACTGTGTATATACTCTAATTTTGATCTGCTCTGTAACCATCAATGAGCGTGTTGTAAAAAAAAAAAAAAAAACTCTACAAATTCATACAAAATCGCCTACCTGGTCTCATAATGAAAACGTACCTCTGGGAACTTTTTCGCAAGATGCAAAATACGTACCAATAAGTACATATCACTGCAATTTCCAACAGAAATGAACAGTAGAGGGGGTAAAACAGTAAGCACTTGTATTTGTTTTTGTACACAGTTATGATTACAGCTCCATATGTTTCGCTTTCCGGATGTAACAAGCTTTGTTTGGTAGCTCAACCGGCACGGAATTGGACTTAGGATGCGGTATCCCTGGGTACAAATCCCGTCAAAAACATGACTCATGATGAAAGAGCTAAAAGATCGAAAAACAAGCTAAAACGGCATGCTTGCGACTGCGTTTTTACGCCACATTTGCTTTTGTTCATACTATCAGATAGGTTTAGGTGTAGTGCAGATGGTACATTATTTTAAAACGTCACGGAGCATTAGAGTTATAGCGCCACTCAATGGACATTTCAAGTCAGAACTGCGGTGACACGTACAAAACCAATGTCACATAAAACGTATAATACAGTATGTGCATTCATCTGTTCCAATATGTCACGATACGTACATGGCGATACTTATTTCGCTTCTGGCGAAAAAGTTCCCAGTGGTATGTTTTCGTCATGAGACCAGGTTGGAAATTGCACAGAATTGTAAAATTTGTACAAATTGTCATGAGACTCTACAGTCAGACTACAAAAATGGTAGTTTCTGTGTGTCTCCAGTCTTCTTTGAAAGATATTGTGTTTGTCAAGTCTACGTACCGTTCAGGAGATGACTCTCCTTTCCGGAAGACAGCTGATCAGCTGTGGAAAAAGCAATTGACAATACCATCTGTTAGAGAGGAAAGTTTCTCAGGAATCTGGTATGTGCTTGTTAAATTCCCGATTAATAGCACACTTTCAGCTGCAGCTGCTGTTCAATCATTCTTTCGTTCGTTTTTTTCTCTCTTTGTTGCTCATACATATACAAACACCAAACAAATCCAAGAGCAGTCTGCACTTTTTTTTTGTTGTATTGTGTGCATTGTTTTCCACATAAATGACTTGTGGCTAGTTTATTTCTTAACAGCTCTAAGAAGTTGAAACAGAGTCTTAGTACATCTTAATGCAGCAATAAAACATTTGTAGCCATGCTAAACCACCAAGCCTTGTTTCTTTCCCTCCTCACTAGAGCATGAAACAGGATTTGTTAGGGTTTGCGACTGATTAAAAACAAGTGCACTTCTTTCATACTTCTCAGTTAAAAGCCCCCTAAGTAAGCGTATTTAATAGTTTTCCAGTCCAAATGCACGACGTTAAAACAATATGAACCAGCCAAATGGTTCATATTTATTCAGAAAGGAAATCTTCAAGAGTTCAGTTGCTACAACAAAATGGTAATTTTAATAATTTCCTGTAATTTTACGGTAATGGTTTCATATAGTCAGAGCGAATAATGGATGTCAGATTTAGCTTAATGTATTGTTATGGCACTTTGCTATTACAAGGAACACGAGAACACTTAATAACAGTGTTCTAATGCTACAGTATGTTACAACATTCACAGTGACATCATGCTTTCTTCGGGAAGGAAACGGAGGCTGTCAGATGTTTCAGTAATTAGTGATCCATCTCTCATCTGGCCTGGCACGTGTGCAGGGGAAGTTCGGTGCTTTTGCATCACTTTTGAATGGATGTGCTGCTTTTTAGATGCGTGAGAGTGAGGAGGAGATGTTGTTTCTCAGATTACTGAAGGGCTGTGAGAGATGCAGAGTTCCTGAGAGACAATCACACACACACACACTCACACACACACACACAGATGCAGCGCTTCAGCATGTTACATTGCTGTGCAGTGAGGCAATGAAAGACAAGATCCCTCACAGCCAGGTTTCAGAGCGACAGTTCACTCATCAGTTTAAAAACAGGCGGATTTGAGACACCCTAAGAGGACAAGAAAAGAAGTAATTACATATTTCTTTTGGTCTTGTATTCTTCTGATTGGCTCATCTGCATATCTACAGTCCTTGAAAGCACTGTAGTTGTTGTCAGTTGTTGGATGTTTGCAGTTTTTACACACAAACAAATTTAATAGACAAAATGTATAATGTTATGAATGCAAAAGACAACACTGAAGGCTTTTTTTCAAAATATCTTGTAATCATTTGCTGCACTTTAAAATTCTTTTTTAACAACTCATGTGATATTGCCTACCTGATCTCATGATGAAAATGTACCTGTGAGAACTTTTTCTCAAGATGCAAAATACGTACCAATAAGTACATATCTCTGCAGTTTCCCAAAGAAATGAACACTAGAGGTGGTTATGATTACAGAGACAGTTATGATTACAGCTCCATATGTTTCGCTTTCCGGACGTAACAAGCTTGCTCGGGAGCTCAGCCGGCACGGCATTGGACTTAGGATGTGGAATCCTTGGGTACAAATCCTGCCAAAAACATAACTCACAATGAAAGAGCTGAAACATGAAAGATCGAAAAACAAGCTAAAATGGCATGCTTGTGATTGCATTTTTACGCCACATTTGCTTTTGTTCTTACTATCGTGTAGGTTTAGGTGTAGTGCAGATGATACGTTATTTTAAAATGTCATGGATCATTAGACTTATAGCGCCACTCAACAGACATTTCAAATCAGAACTGCGGTGACACGTACAAAACCAAAGTCATATAAAACATACTATATGTACGTTCATCTGTTCTGGGGAAAAAAAACGTACATCTTTTAGCGCCACTCAGTGGATATTTCACATTGAAAATGTCACGGAATGTACATGGCGGTACGTATTTCGCGTCTAGCAAAAACGTTCCCACAGGTACGTTTTCATCATGAGATCAGGTTGGATATTGCTCATATATATACAGTGTTGGGGAAAGTTACTTTTGAAAGTAATGCATTACAATATTGTGTTACTCCCTAAAAAAGTAACTAATTACATAGTTACTTTTTATGGAAAGTAATTTACTTTTGCGTTACTTTATCTCATCTGGCTTGGACTCATTTTTCTCTCTTTAGAAACAAAAAAAGAAGCACAAATGTTATGTTCATCTAAAGCCGTTTTTGCTTATTAGTAAGGTTGAATTGGATCATCGAAGGTCGGCAGCAAAGACATTGGTTAATAAAATGGGATTAAATACATAAAGGATATTTGTGTTATTTAACATTTAATTATTGCAGGTTTGCGTCATGTTCTGAGTTTGCGTTTTTGTAATTTTTATTAATTTTGAGGAATACTAAATCTGTCTTTGTGCAGGTGAGATGAGTAAATTCATGTTCACATTTAGTCTAGAACTACAGTAACCATCATATGTTTACACACCGCTCATAACTCCTCTGCACTTACTCCCGATTTCTCTCAACATGCAGACAGGAGAGCTGTCAGTCAATAAATGGGAAAGCAAAGTAACTGGCATTACGTATTTGAAAAAGTAACTCAGATATTTTCTTATAAATTAAAAAGTAATGCGTTACTTTACTAGGTACTTTGAAAAAAGTTATCTGATTATGCAACTCATGTTACATATATGTGATATGTGATTAACCAGTCTTAATTCGCTGGGGTATATTTGTAGCAATAGCCAAAAATACGTTGTATGGGTCAAAATTATTGATTTTTCTTTTATACCAAAAATCATTAGGACATTAAGTAAAGATCACGTTCCATGAATATATTTTGTAAATTTCCTACTGTAAATATATCAAAACTTAATTTTTGATTAATAATATGCATTGCTAAGAACTTTATTTGGACAACTTTAAAGGTGATTTTCTCAATATTTATGTTTTTTTGCACCCTCAGATTCCAGATTTTCAAATAGTTGTATCTTGGCCAAATATTGTCCTATCCTAACAAACCATACATCAATGTAAAGCTTTTTTATTCAGTTTTCAGATGATGTATAAATCTCAATTTCAAAAAATTGACCCTTATGATTGGTTTTGTGGTCCAGGGTCACATATATGTACATATATATGTACATATATATACACATATATACTGAAAAAAATGGTGTGGGAACAATTTTTAATCAAAAATTGCTAATAAATTTCACAATTAATTACTGAAGAACAGCAAGTAACACACTGAATTAATGTGAAATTGTATTTTCTTGTAAAAACTCCTCTAGTTATCAACATTTACTGTGAACCGAGCCTGTGAAACGTGTAAATGAACACAGTGCTGTGCTTTACTATGAAACACACAGTGCAACAGGCTGTATAATTCAACAGGCTATAAAACAATTCAGTTGCATTCAGTTCAGTTGATTATTTGCGCAGGCCCTTATGTTTATTTTAATTTTACTTTAGATTTAATTATTCGTTTTATGAACCTACGAACCCTTTGTAGTTCCCTCATGAACCCTTTATTATCTCTTTAAGATGCAAGGTATTGCTCAGGATCAGTTTGTTATGCCTAGATCTATGTTGGCATGGCAAGCTCAGAACCTGCTGTTTGTTTAAATCACCTTTCACTAACTTTTTGTTCTCATTGTGTGTTATTTTAATCATTCAGTCATCATGCAACTGTATTGTGTCCACGCCTGCTGACTGTGTTTTTCCTGGAGAGCTGCTCTTGCTCTCCTGGACTCAGTGTCGGTGAGTAGGCAGCAATGGGCACCCTGGATCATCTGGCGCTGTGACCAGATGAGGTGATGAAGTGATGAGGAAACTTCTGCACCAAACTCACTCTATCCAACAGCCAGAACAGAGAATGACATGCTGCTAACCAAAGCCAAAAGGTTTATAATTAGCTGATGCTGTAATTCAATATTAAAGGGATAATTCAGCCCAAAATGAGAATTCAGTCATCATTTACTCACACTCATGTCATTCCAAACCTGTATGATTGACTTTCTTCTGCAGAACAGAAGATTATTTTAAAAAGCAAATGACAGAATTTTCTTCTTTTGGTAAAATGGATTAATTTGCAACAGTTTTAGAGTCTGTTGTAAATTATCATTCTATGATGTGATTTGTGTGCTGGATTTTCCAGATATTTATGTAACTCTAGTGCTTATTAATCTTCAAATGTAAATCCAAATTACAACATCTTGACTGATGTCTGAATATAAACTCATCAAATTGGCTTCTGATTATTTAATTAATTATTTCAGGTGAGTTATTGTTGGATGTGAGGAGAGTATGTTGTAATTGCACTCATTTTAAATTCACATTTAACAATGCATTGCATTTATCTTCAGAAGCTAATGAAATGCACACATTGCATGAACCCATAAGACTTTCGTTAATCTTTGAAACACAAATTTTGATATTTGTAATGAAACAAGCTTTTTCTGTCCCTTCATTGTAGCTGATTCACATTAAGACAAAATGAAAGTTGTTCCTATACAAAGCTATCGTGTTTCTTCAGAATATTTGGAATAAATCACTTGACTCGTGGATTTCTTTACAATCTCTTTATGAACTTTTTATGTTGTCAGTGTTTTGGACTTTGAGTGAAGGGAAAGAAATCTCTCAGGTTGCATTACAAATATCTTCATTTGTGCTTTGATGAACAAAATAGCTTTGTAATGACATGATGGTAAAGGAGTAAATGATGACATTTTTGAGTGAACTTTCACTTTAAGTAGAAAGACTGAAATAGTATTTTAAAATACTAAAATGAAATAGTATTGTAAAACGTACCACCATAATCTTTAATAATATATAATATGCCTGTATTCCGTTTTAAACATAAGGTCAGATTTATTAACAGCTTGCGCCAGTGCAAACCGCCTTTTGGCGTTAAAATAGTACTGTCAGGATTTACTAAAGATGCGTAGTGAAGAATTAGCGCCGAAAAGGCGTGGACACAGTTATTTTTGCGTCTGACCTTATTGAATATGCATTTGTAGGAGTTTCCCTTTAGACGCAAAATTTATGGTAAGAGAGTATTAAAATGAATCACGCAACGCGATTTACTATTTGCGCATTGCGTTTGCGCTCATCAAATTACTGGTATTTGCGCCATTATTTAAAGCTCAAAAAAAGCATGTCTTAAGCAGGCGCTAATTTGCGCTGCTCTTGGTAGATTGCGCTGGTCATTATGGAAATGATCTGGCTGTGTCTGTGTTCTTTAATGTGCGCATTGTCAGTAAATCACACGCAAAATTTTCCCCTTCCATCGGCGCTTTTATGGAATGCTGCTCTAATGCTAATTTGCCCTGTTTAGTAAATTTGGCCCATAGTCTATAATTCACAACACATAATAGTTTCTCAATATTTGAACTATTACTAAAAAATCTTCCGCTTTGATGAAGAATGATTAATGATACTTCAAGCATCTCATCTGACAATCGCTCAGGAAACACCATTAGGAAACACCATTAGGACAATATAAAACCTGATCCTAGTGGGAGAAAGTCGAGTTTTTCCTTCAATCAATTTATTTGTCAACCGCACCTGCTCCTTCTCCTCAGTCCTTTGGTGGGAAAATGCTTTTATATTTTGTCATCATCCTCTGGGAGAACAGGAGTCTGACTGCTGTAGACTTTCATAAGAGCTACTTTCTGTCCAAATCTCACTTGGTTGTTATAATCACAAAAGGTTCCCAGGAAATATTTACATGATAATTTCTGTTACCTTCAGGAAAATTTCCCGACAGTATGATTACACTGAACATTTTGTCTGAGTGAAATCAGATTTTGTGGCAATGACCTAAGAAGCATTTATAAACAATTAAGTGACAGTATTTCCTAATGTGAGTGTTGATGGGTATCGCTCTTTATTATTATGTGAAATGTTTTTGGCATCATATCACAGGTTAGTTTGTGAAACAGAAATACGGTATCTTTTGTCAGTTCACATGCTTGGTTAATGAGGTAATGCACTCTTGCACAAGAGCATTGCCCTTTTGACCTAATGTATAGACTGAGGGATGCTGGGTGTTGATGTGACTTGTTTCTTCCGGTGTGTCTCAGGTTTCAGCTGAATGATATGATTATACCGGGCTCAATCAAACTTCCCACCATGTGCTTCGAATCTTGACAGCAGCTATGCGTGATTTGCCGTGGGAGACTGAAGTGTCCCGTACTGTCAGTTTAATGATAAGTTAGTTGAATCCTGAGTGAAATACTGTAAAATTGGAGCAGTCTCTCCTCCTCATTCAACAGGAAGCATGCAAGATATAATTATCACACATGAAAAATGATTGCATTAGTATGACTCACCTTGCATGGAATTTGCCATAAATTATTCCTACTTCAGTGGATTTCAGATATAAGCACCATATCAGGCCGTCTTTGTGCACCATATCAGGCCGTCTTTTTTTATTTATGTATATATGTATTTATTTATTTTTGCTCATACTTTTTCAACTCATTGATGCTATACACTTGAGTGATACATACTTGTCCTAGCAGTTGGGGTAAACTAACAATTTTTCTTTGAGGAAAAAATAATAATAATAATAATAATAACTGGTCATCATGGTGGCAAGGTTTTACATGGGCATTAAAATATGAATGAATGAATGAATAAATAAATAAACTGTTAGAAATAGATTAAAATATTCTTATTATTCTTATTAAGTATAATAAGTGTAATTGTAATTAATATGTGTGTGTATTAATTATAATTTAATACATTTTAATTATAATAAATTAAATAAATTAATGACTTAAAGTATACGTATAAGTATTTAATATATTTAAGTTATATTTAATATATTTAAGTTTTTTTTAAAGTATATTAAGTCATTAACATTACACGCACACACACACACAAAATACATGTACATACATTTTAAAAGGTATAAAAATGACAAAGTATAATATAATATAATGTATATTAATTATGTATATTTATGCTTAATATTAATGACAACTTGATACATTTTAATTGTAATAAATTAAATAAATGAATGACTTAAACTATAAGTATAATATATTTAAGTATTAAGTATACAATGAAGTTTTTTAAAAGGATATTAAATCATTAACATTACACGCACGCACGCACGCACACACACACACAAAATACATGTACATACATTTTAAAAGGTATAAAAATGACAAAGAATAATATAATATAATGTATATTAATTATATATATTTCTACTTAATATTAATGACTTTATATTTAAATTAGACTAATAATGTATGAGTATAAAACATCTTTAAATTTAATTACTTAAGTATAATTTAAATATATTAGTAAAGTCTTTACCATTCATACATACATATAAATATATATATATATATATATATATATATATATATATATATATATATATATATATATATATATATATATGTATGTGTATATATATATATATATATATATATATATATATATATATATAAAGTTGCTTGCTGTTTATTTGTAATACATTAACAATTGTTAATATATGCAATATGTTAAAGGTATATTAGTATGTAGAAGTGTATTCATAAATCATGTCAGCGGAATTAAACCTTACTGTAAAAGTGCAAGTTATTATAGTGTCTTTTAGTTGTAGATAAGGATGACGTGTTTGTATGTGTACGTGCAATAACATGCATGTTCTTTCTTGCACTGGGACAGACGTGCCGTATGATGTGAGTGGAGCAGGAGACTATTGCTCTTGACAGTCATGTTTTCAATGAGCCGCTGTTCTGCTGGTTACAGCCAGAGCCCTGCACCTGTGCTCAGACAGAGAGACAGGCAGGACCCCTGCTCCGTCTGGACACATAATGACAACAGTGACCTCATCCCTCATGACATCATGGGAGAGGCTGGGAGAACCGCAGCACACAGCGTATATGAGACCACTTCAGCTTGTGCAATTATTATAAGACCACCAAATCCTCAAAGCACTTGCTGAACTGAGCATTATATGAAATCTCTGCACATGCTTTCAATTTTCGTGCACAAATGAATGCATTAAAAACCCATTCTGAGGGAAACAGTCAAGAGATAAAGGTCAATTTTATTCTGCCAAGCACAATTAAATGAGATATTGTTTTCATTGCTAATCTCCATCACCGTGTGATGAAAGCATTAGCATACTCGTATTGCCAAATATGAGCTTAAAGGACAGGCGATAAAGGACTCTCAGATTTCATTATCGTCCACCACACCTTCTCCCTAGATGCTCGTTTTGTTCATCTGAACTGCAAATGACCATAATAAGCATTTCTGCTCGAGAGGCGGAGAATCTACAGCTGAGATTGATAATGTGTCTCACAGGAAAGGTTATTGTGATCTTGGCTCACATTGTGATTAAGGCCGAAATGGTTGTGTAAAGAAGGTTAGTTTTGTTCAGGCTTTGGCTTTTTTTTTACTTTTGTTTAGGCACTGAACTAGTCTGTCCTGAAGCCTGAGTGTCTATGATTTTGAAAGAGTGGTTTATAGAACTGAAACTGGAATAAGTTTGCATTTAAAATATTCATTTTGTAAAAATAAAGTGCTTTTCTGCTTCATCACACTGCTGGCACTAGTATAATAGCCTTGCAAAATACTTTTGAAGAGAGCTGACTGTGTGAAGATATAATGTAGATTTTGCAGGCTAATTTATAAAGGCTATTTTAAATCTTTAAATGTTTGCATCAATATCCTCCTTTAGACCTCCTTTAGAGGATAGTGGTCTCAAGTTTCACAATGACACAATGTCCTACACCACCCAAAAGTCTTTTTGTTTTTTCTTCACCAAGATCATTGTTTTTTTTTTTTCTTTTTTTTAATGGAAGGGGAAATGTCTAAAAAGACTATGGGCCATATTTGCTAAACAGGGCAATTTAGCATTAGAGCACAATTCCATAAAAGCGTGGGAGGGGAAAATTCTGCGTGTGATTTACTGACAATGTGCACATTAAAGAACACAGAAGCAGCCATCATTTCCATAATGACCAGCGCAAACTACCAAGAGCAGCCAAATTAGCACCTGCTTTAAGACATGTTTTTTTATTTGGTGTTAAATAATGGCGCAAATACCAGTAATTTGACGAACGCAAACGTTCGTAAATCGTGTTGCATGATTCATTTGAATACTCTCCTCCCATAAATTTTGTGTCTGAAAGGGAAACTCCTACAAATGCATATTCAATAAGGTCAGGCGCAAAAATAACTGTGTCCACGCCTTTTCAGCGCTAATTCATAACTGCGCGTCTTTAGTAAATCCTGACAGTACTATTTTAACACCAAAAGACGGTTTGCTCTGGTGCAAGCTGTTAGTAAATCTGGTAATATTATTCCACAAAGTCATTTGATTTTACTTTCTTTCTTTCTTTCTTTCTTGATGGTCATTTTAAGGTCATTTTATTTTTAATTCTATTTCATTTTATATATTTTTCCACCAAATATATAAATGTATGTCATTTTATTCACCAAGATCATTTTATTTTATTTATTTTATTGTTTTTTTTGTTTTGTTTGTTTTATTTTGTATGTGTTTTTTTTTGTTGTTTTATTTGTATTTTATTTCATTTACAACAACTTTTTATTTTATTGACAACAACTTTACTATCAAGAAGTCCAAAAGGACTAAAAGGTCAATTTATTCACACGGGTAAGTAAATAAATAAATACATTTAATGAAATACTTTTTTTATAGTTTTCTTAGTCATTGCACATGTGGAATATAGTGCACAAATAGGATGGGCTTTTAATGGAAGAAACAACAACATTAATATCAAAAAGTCCAAAAAGCCCAAAAGGTCACTCTATTCACCAAGGTCATTTATTTTTATTTTATTTTATTTTATTTTATTTTATTTTATTTTATTTATTTTACTTTACTTTATTTTATATTATTTTATCATTATTTTATTTTATTTTATTTTATTTTTATTTTATAAAAAAAAATACTTTTTAGTATGTTTCTCAGTTATTGCACAGTCAGAATATAGTGCACAAATGGGATGGACTACTCTTCTGCTTTATAAATTGTTTTGTGACATTATTGCCATTTGTGAAGCGTAATGTTTTCCATTTTCATTGAATGCTCTCAAAAGAGCAACTTAGAGATTCTAAAAAAAAAAAAAAAAAAATTAAAAAATCTGTCTTTTGGAGATAGAATTTTCATTTATACCCTAAAAGTTTATCTTTGGACAAAATAATGCAGTCCTCCAAAATGAGCTCAATATAAAGTCATTTGAATACAGTACAAGAGTAATGTTTTGGTTTTGCAGAGTAAAAGTCACTAGCTGTGACGTCTCCTAATGAGAGTATTGCCAGAGCACACAGTGTACCTAAACTCTGAAAACCTGTTGGAAAGATTTTAATTATCAAACTTCACTAGCATGTCATCTGTGGCAGCTTGTCCCTTTTCGTTTACACAGAATCGCAGGCAGGAACCTGGACATTCCTCATGAATGACGTAATGTAGATCATGTTAGGTGGGCCTTCATTTGACATAATTAAAAACATACATGTGAAATACGAGCGCTAGATGTTTAATCGTTGCATTTGTTTAATAACGACAGTAAATGATGGTGCAGTATTACATATGAAATCATCAGTCTGTTTAAACTTCGCAATGACATAATTGGGACCATAACCGGTGGAGAACTAAAACAACACACGACATACCTTTTTTTTCTAAACATGCATAACTGTTGTGATGAGTAATGAGTGAGAAGTTTGGCTGCGCTGTGAGAGAGCTGGAGACAGGTGTTCAGCTGACCTCCAGCATACATCTGCCAGACATTGGCTGCTTCTCTCATGCTCTTCTGCTATATAAACTCCCTCTCCACCCAGTCTGAGTGCTGAAACACTGGGTTGCCATGGTGTTTTCCCACTGCATTGGGGAAACAGGCCAGCCCTGTTCAGGCACGAGTCCCACCTTCCAGCTCAGAGATTACTGGCCTCTTTCTCTCTGCATTCCTCATGTGCTCTCGCTTTTTATGACATGGTCAAAGAAGAGCCAGTGAGTTAGATCATCTAATGGAGGAGAGCTGGTGGAGCTCTGCAGTGCATTGTGGGTGTTGATATTAGGGGTGAGTCATGTCAGAAATGGTCAGAGAATCCAAATGTGTTAGTCATCTGCAAATCAATCAAATCTGTCACATGAATGCTTATCTCAGTTTGTCATAGGAAGATACAGTGTAAACAGTAAAAATGTGCAGTTGTTACCTTAAGGCTCTATTTCTACTTGATCTGACTGCATGAAATCACTTGACGAGGCTGTGTCGACATATTTCCTATTGAAAAGGTTTTGTTTTAGCACCTAATGTCACTCTAAAAAAACATCTGATTTAAAAAAAAATGCAGGATGAGTCAAACGTTTGTGGACACAAGTATTGGGACACACCTCTTAATCATTGATCAGGCCTATTGCCACATTTACAAACATCTGTGAAAAAAGGATCATTCTGAAGAGTTCAGTGAATTCAAGCTTGGTGCTGTGATAGGCAGTGAAGTCAGTTTGTGAAATTTCATCCCTACTAGATGTTCCACGGTCAATTGTAAATGGTTTTATTGTAAAGTGGAGGCTTTTGGGAACAACAGAAACCTAGCCACGAAAGGTAAAGTCCTTGAGTGCTGAGGTGCATGCGTAAAAGTTGCCAATGCTGTGCTAATTCCATAATTGAAGAGTTGCAAACTTTTACTGGCATTAATATCAGCACAAATATTAAGCTAGAGCTTCATGGAATGGGTTTCCATGGCCAAACAGCTGCATGCAAGCCTCCCATCACCAAGTACAATACTGCCCTACAAAGGCAAAAGACCTTAACTCGCTCGAGTGTGAAACTGAGAAAAATGACTTATTAATTATAGGTAGGAAACTGGAAATTAGTAATGAAAATTATCTACATAAAAAAAATCTTCAGTTCAAACTTTATTTTTACCCCTATTTTTAAGTCACTGTACTCGGTCTTTGCATTGTCTGCAAAAAGTTAAAAGTCACACCAAGGCAAAAGGCAGTATCTTCCACATTATCAATATTTGGTTGCTGATCACCATTTACAAAATCATTATAGTAACACCTGTATAAAATCTAGTGATCATGGGCTATCTCATAGGCTATAACATAGAGTAATGTTACTGTATTGTTTGGTAACACTTTATTTAAGGTGTCCTTGTTACACGTTACATGTACTATTATAATAAAAATGAATTATGCTTAATTACATGCAAGTAACCCTAAGCCAGTATAGTAAGAAGGGGAAAGCAGGGCACAAAGTAACACTTTTTGACTTTCTCAAATTGTGTAAATCCACATGGGGTTCAGAGTATAATTTTTTTATCCACAGTAATTTCACACTTGTCTAGTACAAATATGTCACTTTGTTTCATAATTACAGTGTATACGTTTTTCTTTATTTACCCTCAAAAATTGGAAGTGAAATGTGACAACATGCCCCGTGGGTGGGGTACGTTGTAACATGACCATATGACAGCTTAAAATGTTATCTGATCTTATGAAAAAAATATACAAAAAACAAAAATAAAATAAATAAAAAGACAAACTAAAATATTTTGTCAATAAAATAAAATAATTAATTATTTCAAATAAAATAATGGCGATTTTTAAGAATTAAAAATAATCAGATTTTTAATGCTTGGGATGGCCCACATAAACGAGCCAAAATGTTTTACATGTCTTGAAATAATAATTTCTGAACATTAAACATTGACTGTCAGTCTTTATTCACCTGTTTCTCGTCGTTTCTCATTAAAATGTATTAAAGTAAATAGTGTGAATTACATCGCTAATGTCATAGAATAGCACGGCAGGGCACATTGTAATGCAGTGTTACAACATACCCCATCTGCGCAACTGGAATTTAAAACCGGTTAGTGTCTTCTGCTAGTTATTGAAGCATTAAAAATGAATCTAAACTGATAAATAACAGATTGGAGATTAAAATAATAGCAGATTTGTCTCATTTTAAATGAGATGAAAAATTTACTTAAGCCAGAAATATAATTTTACTATGGTAAAATAAATGTTCAGCGTTATCTTCAAAAGACTTTTGAATTTTGGCACACTTTTTGTCTCTATATAATGTTGATATGGTAACTAGTAAATACTGTAAATTTGGTTATGCTAGCATGTGTGGAAATATTTAAACCACGTGTGTTACAACTAACCACGTGTTACTTTGTGCCCCGCGCTCCCCTACACGTAGTTAATTAATATTACTCAATACTTAAATGTATAATTACACTGTAAAAAGGACACCTTAAAATAAAGTGAAACCTATTGTTTTTCTGACCGTAACAACAAAAAATTAAACATATGAGTGGATACTGTTTTGCAACCAATTTATTTGCAGTGTTCACTAAGGTAAAAGGATGCAAAACATAGCCTAATTGCATTTGCATAGGCTTGAATGAAAATATTCTAATCTAAAATAATGACTTGTGGATTGATGTGAACTCCAGCAAGGTGGAATAATGCTCAGAAAACATCTCCAATGATGTTCATTGCCATGGATTTTATCGGGTTACAAGAAAAGGTAGGATATGGATTTAATTGTGAACTGTTAGCTACTATTGATTTTATGTGTGACTGACAGACTGGCACTGAGTGAATAATCTGCATTATAAAAAGAAGAAAAAAAATCTTTACAGATTATTTATGATTACTTATTGCTGCCAAGTTATCTAGTCTTTGCTTGTTTACAGTGCTTTGTGATGTGGAGCAGTTTGGTAGATCGTGATCTATCTAATTCGTTTATCTAACGAAGTGCTTCAGTATGAAAGTACACAGGTTACACCGTAATTTAAACTCGGCAGACTTTAACGGACAGTAAAACAAAGGTAGAATGCAGTATAACTTTATATTGACACATGGCTAAACAAAGGCAGAGTATCGTAACTCAATTTGAGTGTGCAAAACAAAGTCAAAGAGCGGTAACTGGTGTTCTACGGTGTTCTGCCTTAGTTTCTCCTGGGATTTTGGAAGCTTTTTTCTCGAAAAAACAATGAAATTGACTCAAGATACTTATCCACATGATAAAGGAGATCTTGAATGTCCCAAATATATCAATAACTCATTTTCAACCAAAAACGAAGTTACGGTCTTTTACCTTTGCACGGCAGAAAAGACAACACTACTGGACTTTGGAGCAGTGGAAACCTCTTCTGTGGAGTGATGAATTTACGCTTCTCTGATTGTCAGTCTGATAGGTGATGGGTTTGTTGCCCAACTTTGAAGGAACAGTTTGGGGAAGGTCTTTTTCTATTTCAGCATGACTGTGCACCAGTGTACAAAACAAGGTCTGGGTTTGGGTTTGGTATGGAAGAACTTGACTGTACAAAGCCCTGACATCAAAACCATTGAAGACTGTGAGCCGGCACTTCTCATTCAACACCAGTACCTGACCTCACAAATGCTTTACTGGATAAATGGGCAAAAAATCCCACAGAAATACTCCAGAGCCTTGTGGAAAGCTGTTCTATCTGTAAAGGGGCACCAACTCCAGATCAGTGCCTATGTATTTAGAATGCAATGTCATTAAAGTCCCTGTTGGTGTAATGGTCAGGTGTCCCAATGCTTATAAACTTAATATAAAGATATAAAGATTTAAAATGTTCAACACTAATGGATATTAAAAAAATGAATGAAGGTTATATAGCTTCTTTATAGTGTGATTTCAGGTAAATTAGGATCCTTTTTATACAAAGTGATGACAGTGAAAAATGTCCCAATTTACCTGAAGTAACACTAAAAGCCACAAAACTCTAATTTTGATTTCATTGGTTCTTTAAAAGATGACATTCAATGGTATAACCTAATGTTGTCAGGATGCTTCAGTTATTTTAAATAACTTGAGTTTAATAAAATTGTTAATTTAGACGTTAAGTCTAAGACGTTTGGTCATCATGATAAATGTTGTAGAACTATAAATACTGATGTAATTGCTAAGACAAACATAGAGTTAGATTTATCTGTCCTGTTTAAATGTCTACAACAAACACTCATTTGTTACGCCATTAGAAGTGATGTTGTGATTGTTTGCTTTTACTCAAGGGTTCTTGGCATAATTGAGTGACACTAATGGCCCATACGACCTCTCTTGTTCCCAAAGGCTTGTGTTGTTTAACAATTTGCAAACTGCTTTTAAATACTCTTATCAGCTTACATGATCAAAACAAGAACTGAGTGCTCAAGCTTATGTATGTTCCCTTCAAGTGAAGTGGATTGAGTACTGTTAAAATGCCAAATTGTTACTTTTAAGCATGTGTTTGGAGCCAAAAACAAATAGTTGGAGCACAGTATCATAGATTATAAAGACAGTTATTCTTGAATTGTTCAGAGGAGACATGCACGTCACAAGAGGCATAATGTAGGACCTACAAAGACAGACATTAACCAATTCACATGACAAACCATGGTTTTGAAACTCATTCAACATACTTCATGACTGTTGCATGACTGTTACAGGCAATTTCTTACCACACTGACTCCACATATCGCTAAGTAAAATAACTTTAATTGTATGATTAACAAATCTGTGTTGGTTGTGATTTTGTTCACATTGAGAAGGTGGTCTGAAACCTCAAAATAATTGTTTGGCTGTATCGCATCATTCCTGTGGGAAGCCGTCAGTCTTTGTACTCAATTCTTGTACACTGAAAAAATATAGAAACATTCACTTAGAAATTTCAATTAGAAATTGCTAGTAAATTTCACAATTAATTACAAAGTAACAACGCAATGAATCAAACTTGTATGTAGACAAGTATGTGAAAAATAATTTTTTACAGCGTAACTTATGAAGACTTTGTCTCGAGACCATCTCACAACCCAACGTACACATTTCTATATTCGATTCCTTGTTCCTATGGTTCACTAAGCAAAGCAATTCATCTCAGCTGTTCCTGTTTTATGGTATACCTCTCAACACAGTTGCTCTTTGCATTGTGTTTGGTTAGATATCTCCATCTTTGTATGCAATCTGTCACTTTCAAAGGCTCAATATACACAAACAGATATGATATTGTGTATTTTGACAGAACATTTATTAATATGTCCCGAAGTATGCTGTGAAAGGCTGAAATGATACATGTTCTGCATCAGAGGATAATTCGCAGTGTAGTATCAAAGATGAATATTCAATAAATATGAAGTACTACGTCTTGAGTTTTAAAGCAATAGTTCACCCAAAAATTAAAGTTTGCTGAATTTATTAACCCTCAGGCCATCGAAAATGTAGATGAGTTTGTTTCTTCATCAGATTCAAAGAAATTTAGCATTACATCACTTTTCTCACCATTGGATCCTTTGCAGTGAATGGGTGCCGTCACAATGAGAGTCAGCTGATAAAAAACATCACAAACAATAATGCACAACTATGACTCCAGGTTATAAATGAATGTATTGTGAGGTAAAAAGCTGTGTTTATAATAAACAAATCCATCAAGGCATTTAAATTCCAGCTAAAATATGCGACTTCTATCCATAACGTTGCTTTTTCCAGTGAAAAAGTCTTGTGTCTGAATCAAGAGAAAAATATGCACAAATCAAACACTGTTAAAAAGTGAAAACAGTCAGTTTCAAACAAATATGTCATTGAATTTAGATGTGAGAGGACAAAAGGGGATGGACTTTTTCATAGGAGGAAGCGTTATTATGGATTATGGACTTGTATTTTGTCCGGAAGTGATGGTTTAAAGTTAAAACGTTTTAATGATGGATTTGTTTCTTACAAATACACAACTTTTCATTTCACAAGACGTTAACTGATGGCCTGGAGTCATGTGGATTACTTGTGGATTATTGTGAATTTTTTTTTTTTTTTATCAGCTGTTTGGACTCTCATTCTGACGGCACCCATTCACTGCAGAGGATCCATTGGTGAGCAGGTGATGTAATGCTAAATTTCTCCAAATCACTTTAGATAAAGAAACAAATGTATCTACATCTTGGATGGCCTGAGTAAATTTTCAGTCAATTTTCATTTTTGAGTGAACTATTCCTTTAAGCTGTGCTCTTTATTGTACAGAACAACATATTGCAGGTATTCAGCTGTTACACATGTCTACATTTATGCAGTATGTGAATCTGTTTTCAATTTCTTCCAAGGGCAGAATATGTATTTTTTCCTCAACACATGTTCTCATGCAGATGAAGCTAATGTTCTGTTTGAATGATCCAGAACAGTGGCTCTCTACTATGAAACACATTACATTCTACATAAAATGCTTCTTCCACTCTAGCCATTGAAATTTTAAAGCTGTAATGCATGCGTTTTCACATTTTTCTGTGTATTAGCCTGTCTAAATCAAGGTGTTGACATTTAAATGAGAAACACTGGTGACTTGTAAGAGAAAGGTCAAGGCAAAATTGCGAGTGGACCTGTGTGTTGTCACCTCTGAGAATGTTGCTGTTCTGTCATCTAAAGGCTTTATATAATTAGTGACCTCGGGGAGGCACATGGTTGTATTAGCGTAGTTGTTTTGACAGCTTTTAAAACATCTGTGGCCACAGCTTTTTTTTCGTGTGTGAGCCATGCTTTCAGGGAAGGAAATTCTCTTTGAACCGTTGTTAAACCTCTTACAGATGCTGAGGAGATACAATCGTCTCTGAGTCACTTGTGTGTAGTAAAACAATTATTATTTATTTGAACTTCACATTTGAACAGGGATATGCCATATAGGCATTTGAAGTTGAACACTAAGACTGGCTGAACAACTTGAAAGGCTTATGTCACATAACAACATACGGACAACTTCAGGCACTTTTATGTCCCAGGGGTTGATTGTATTTATTTATTTATTTTTCCTAAAACAGATTCCAAATTTTCTTAGTGGTCACATTAAAACAGTTTTTTAAAATGCCCTTTTCAATCACCTTTTATTTTATAGAAAATCATTAAATTGATTTTATTTAGATTGAAATTTCTATTCATTTTTAAAATATTGTCTCTACATACAGAATATTTTAATTTTTTCCCAGTTAAGCTGTAATTTTGTCAAATTTTGAAAAATGTTTATTGTATTTAAGTGTATTAAGGACACTTAAAATTCTATCTATAAATGAACCATAGCAAGGCAAAAAAGGTTGACCATTTTATTCAAAGTGTTTAAAATATACTTTCCATTACAAAATGATAGTAAACAAAATATATCATTTGAGATGTGATGTAAACGATTGTGTTGTAAAATGATCATAAATTTAATGAAAAAAAATTGGTGGACAAGTTAAACAAGTTAAACTAGGGTGTGATAGTCATAAATAAATAATGTCATCATTATGTCATAAATAATTGCAATAAATAATGAGTGAATAATGACACAATTTTCCTTTTTGGTTGGGCTGTCCCCTTTTTGATGTCACAATTTAGTCCCCCTTTTGATGTCACAATTTAAACATGTTCATTTTGTCAGCCCGATATTAGTTTCAAAATGTGATCCAAACAGTTCCATCTTCTTTATGGAGTAATTAAAAAGAAAAAAAAAAATTAAGTTTCTGATGCATATAGCTGCAATTATCCTACAAACCAATTAAAGTCTGAAAATTAAAATCAAAAGCTGACTTGCTTTTGAAAATCAAAGAAAACCTTTTTCCTGGCAGTTCCTAAAAAGCTACATGTTAAATACTGCTGAATGCAGCACAGAAGTGTAGTACAAAATGCCATGAAAAGCCCTAACAACACTTCATTATGTCAAGTCTGAAAGGACATTGTGAGCAGTGAATGAGTAAGTGCTCTTCAAGAAAGTCCAAAACACAGTTTAAGGATCTTTCAGAATCACTCCCTTGAGCGGCCAATTAGAATATGATGGATGAAAGAGCTAAATGAAAACAGCAAGCCTATTATTTGCAGTGTAGCACAGATTGGAATGTCAGTGGTCTTAAAGGCTCTTATAGAAACCTCAGTGTAGCTCAGCTCTTGATTAATGACTCAGGCCTGTCATGTAGCGAAAGGTTTTGAAATACCACTTCAATATACGTGTATGTGAAAAACAGTGATCCGAGCTCTCCCAGGAATCAGTGGGAAACACCTGAGCACACTTCCAAATGCAGCCAGCTGCTGTGGAAGTGCTACAATAGTAATTGTTTATTAGTTATTCTAATAAAACGTAATGTGTGTGAGTTTTATTAGAATAAGAAAACTTTTCCTCCTTAGTTGTTATTGGAAGACTTAATACAGACAGTTCCATGCATGCATCAAATGTGAAGGAACTGTTTTAAGCAATACTTTTTCCTTCCATGGAGGATGATGACTGTAGTTAGTATTATTTAGTGTGTTAATGTTCAAACATGCCTGAGCAGGTCTAAGGTAGAAAACTGATGTTAGTTATATGTTGCTCTTCATGGAGTCGACAGACTTTGGTTCCACTTCACTAATGTTGTGCAATTTGACATAGAAAGCAATGATGACAGTCTAATGTGCAATTATTCTTCATGATGGGCCTCAATACTGGAGCATCTCTCATAACTTCAAGGGATAGTTCACTAAAAAATGAAAATCCTGCCATCGTACTCTTTCAAACCTTTTGAAAAATGTCTCAGTGGGTTTAGAAAAAAGACTCAGAATTGCAAGATTTGAGAGAAACTTATAATTGAGAGAAAGAAAGCCAGAAATCTGAGTTTATATATCTTACTCATGCAGCTTTTTATCTCACAATTCTGACTTTTTTTCCACAAAAATATTAAGCAGCACAGCTTTTTTCAACATTGATAATAATAAATGTTTCTTGAGCAGCAAGTCAGCATATTAGAATGATTTCTGAAGGATCATGTGACACTGAAGACTGGAGTAATGATGCTGAAAATTCAGCTTCATTTATATTAGTGCTGTCAAAATTAGCACGTTAACACAGGCAAATAATTTTTCCAGTTAAACAGCGTTGAAAATATTTAACGCATTTAACACAGAGGTGGAGCTAGGGTTGGCCACCCCACTCACAACTGATGCTTCTGTCTGTTTTTTCTTGACAAGAATTGCGTTTATTTAGACGCAGAACGTCTTTACGACCACATCAAACAGGAGACTTTTCAGACATGCACTCCACTTGGCCTCAGCGACAGGTACTAGTCAAATGAGTATGGAAACGGTACAAGTGATAAGGAGCTTTAGTAGAACAACAGTGAACTGTGGTCTGATGAAATGTTGTCAGGCCATATGTCAGTAAAAACTAATCTTCCCATCCTGTCAGCCATTATATTGTGCTCGTAGTGGGTGCTCTTCAATTGCACGCACAAATACAGTGGCGCGCACTGTAGCCTGTATCATTTCATATTAAAGCGCGAATGAAACCGCGAGCATGTGTGTCAGATCTGTGTCATGTTCAGCATTGGCAGCTCTTAAAGTAATAGCAGCCAAATAACCTAGTAACCCAGCTGCTGTGATGTCGGTTAATCAGAGAACAAAAGAAAAAAGAAGAAATCAATAACTTTTATAGCTTTAAGGATTTATCTATATTAAATGTAGAATTTAGTGTTTGATAACTTTACTCAATTTCTGTGTATTTCATATTTGCTGAAGGGCACAGGTAAACATGACATTTATTATAGTGGTTTTATGTGAAGATTGTTTTAAGTTCACTTAAATTAGAAGTTTTTATTTCTTAATGTCTAATAAATGTTAAAATTCACTGATGCTCTAGAAGGAAACACGATGCATTACGAGCCGGGGGGTGAAAACTTTTTGAATTTGAAGATCAACATAAATTGTACTTAATTTGTCTTCCGGTAAACATGCAAGTATCTTCTGTTGCTTCCGAAGGGCAGTACTAAATGGAGAAAAATTATATTTCAACAAAATAAGAAAAATTTGGACATCATCCCACCCCCATTCCAGCATCTTTTGTAAATATGCAAAAGATGCTGGAAAACCGAAGAATCTGCTGGACATGGAGGATTTTTCTGAAGAACAGTGCTCAGTTTAACTGTTCAGATCAAACAAGGGACTCATGAACAACCATCACAAAACAAAAAACAGTCGTGGATCATCCAGGTAACCACACACAGTATTAAGAACCAAGGGTTCCCAAGCTTTTGAAGGGGGTTATTTTAATAATTTCAGCAATTTTTTTTTTGTCTTGTGGACTATATGTAAACATCTTTTATGTAAAATATCTTACTCAGGACAGTACTACATAAAAAATAACATGCATTTTGTATGATCTCTCTTATTTTGTTAAAATTATTCACATTTTCACAGATTCTGCAAGGGGTTCCCAAACTTTTGCATGCCACTATATATACAGGTGCATCTCAGTAAATTAGAATGTCGTGGAAAAGTTCATTTATTTCAGTAATTCAACTCAAATTGTGAAACTCAATGCACACAGACTGAAGTAGTTTAAGTCTTTGGTTCTTTTAAGTATGATGATTTTGGCTCACATTTAACAAAAAACCCACCAATTCACTATCTCAACAGATTAGAATATGGTGACATGCCAATCAGCTAATCAACTCAAAACACCTGCAAAGGTTTCCTGAGCCTTCAAAATTGTCTCCCAGTTTGGATCACTAGGCTACACAATCATGGGGAAGACTGCTGATCTGACAGTTGTTCAGCAGACAATCATTGACACCCTTCACAAGGAGGGTAAGCCACAAACATTCATTGCCAAAGAAGCTGGCTGTTCACAGAGTGCTGTATTCAAGCATGTTAACAGAAAGTTGAGTGGAAGGAAAAAGTGTGGAAGAAAAAGATGCACAACCAACCGAGAGAACCGCAGCCTTATGAGGATTGTCAAGTAAAATCGATTCAAGAATTTGGGTGAACTTCACAAGAAATGGACTGAGGCTGGAGTCAAGGCATCAAGAGCCACCACACATAGACGTGTCAAGGAATTTGGCAACAGTTGTCGTATTCCTCTTGTTAAGCCACTCCTGAACCACAGACAACGTCAGACTCATCTTACCTGGGCTAAGGAGAAGAAGAACTGGACTGTTGCCCAGTGGTCCAAAGTCCTCTTTTCAGATGAGAGCAAGTTTTGTATTTCATTTGGAAACCAAGGTCCTAGAGTCTGGAGGAAGGGTGGAGAAGCTCATAGCCCAAGTTGCTTGAAGTCCAGTGTTAAGTTTCCACAGTCTGTGATGATTTGGGGTGCAGTGTCATCTGCTGGTGTTGGTCCATTGTGTTTTTTGAAAACCAAAGTCACTGCACCCGTTTACCAAGAAATTTTGGAGCACTTCATGCTTGCTTCTGCTGACCAGCTTTTTAAAGATGCTGATTTCATTTTCCAGCAAGATTTGGCACCTGTCCACACTGCCAAAAGCACCAAAAGTTGGTTAAATGACCATGGTGTTGGTGTGCTTGACTGGCCAGCAAACTCACCAGACCTGAACCTCATAGAGAATCTATGGGGTATTGTCAAGAGGAAAATGAGAAACAAGAGACCAAAAAATGCAGATGAGCTGAAGGCCACTGTCAAAGAAACCTGGTCTTCCATACCACCTCAGCAGTGCCACAAACTGATCACCTCCATGCCACGCCGAATTGAGGCAGTAATTAAAGCAGAAGGAGCCCCTACCAAGTATTGAGTACATATACAATAAATGAACATACTTTCCAGAAGGCCAACAATTCACTAAAAATGTTTTTTTTTTTTTTTTATTGGTCTTATGAAGTATTCTAATTTGTTGAGATAGTGAATTGGTGGGTTTTTGTTAAATGTTAGCCAAAATCATCACAATTAAAAGAACCAAAGACTTAAACTACTTCAGTCTGTGTGCATTGAATTTATTTAATACACGAGTTTCACAATTTGAGTTGAATTAATGAAATAAATGAACTTTTCCATGACATTCTAATTTATTGAGATGCACCTGTATGTGTGTATATATATATATATATATATATATATATATATATATATATACATACACACACACACACACACACACACACATATATATATACATAAAACAGGCAATATATAACAGTTCATTTAAATTGTAATAATATGAGAGCATAAGAGAATTCTTTCATAAACATAAAAATCATAGCAAACACAAACGTTTGAATTGTACTGTATATTAAAAAGTAAATTATTTTATCTTTTTTGTTGTTGTTAAATTAATTGGTGTAGAATATTGGTAATATTTGCAGTTGACTTTTCTGTGTCCTGATGATGCAGGACATCACATTTATATGCACACTGGGACTAATGACAGCATGACTGTGATTTAATTCACATACAGTATCATATGTGCTTCACATTCACAGGCCCATTATGTAATGGATGTTCCATTGACTCATTCTGTTGGCAGTCCAATGCATTTGTGATTTCTGGAATGGAAATCCCCATTTCAACCCAGCAGAAAATATTCATATGTATTTCTTCATTCTGCTTACACATATACTCACAATTACAGGTCTATAATTTTATAACACACTGCACACTGTGGCTTTAATTATACTCCTACTCAGCTTTGTAACCTTTAAATTTTATTTTGTTTCTCCAGATTATCTACAGCAAATGAAAATCAGTTAAAAGAGCTTTTATAACCATAAATAACAACGTGCATATGCACATTAAAGTTAATTGAACAATGTCAAATGCTTGAAAAAAACATCCGGCAGCAATCTGGACTTGAGCAGACCACTTTACCTGAACAAATAGTAAGTGGAAAACACATTTGCGATAACATCATTGCTGGAGCGCTTGAGAATTGGCTTGATCTCTGTTATAAATGAAACTCGTATAGAGAGCTGCAGTAAAATCTAACTGCACATCCCCCACTGCCCTCACTGTGAGCTTGAGCTGAACCAACACACATGACTACATACGTAAAAGTAATGTCCTAATAAACCAAGGAAAAGAGAAGGAATGGGCATATGACCATGCAAATCAGCTAATAGGACAGCTGAGTAGCAGAAGTTGTTTCAGGAGAACCTGTATTCCACTATGTAATGCTATATGATTTAGTTTCCGCTTAACAACCCAATTTGAGTTGTCTTACATCATGCTGCTACAGCCTTCAGGAATGTATGTCACCAAGATGGATTACAAGCAGTCATGCATGAATATGTCATGTATGGTGTTTCATTCCAGGATTTGTGAAAATCATACGCTCAGAGAACTGAAATTTCCATAACAAGCCAGTGAAAATCAGATCAAACAGAAATCAAAGGAACCCTTTGGCAGCGAAGCTTAAATGGCAACTAAGCTTAACCAGTAACAGTTATTTGCTGTTGCAGACTTGAATCAATTTAAGTAATTTCATTGCGTTTTGTTGTTCCATGCATGTGAATCTAGTCTGGGTTATGTTTTGTATATGAACATAAGAATATAAATGTTAATTTTTCATATTTAAGGTTTAAAATTAGCAGATATAATCAACTGATTATTTTTCAATTTAATTTTACTAATGAACGTGTTTTCTTTTTATATGTAATATAAAATTATTTAATTGCTATTTAGCCTAATAGATTTTTATTTGATGGAGATAAAGATAAAGTCTCTATGCTGCATATAAGTTTAATAATAATTAGAGAACTTGGTTACACTTTATAGTATAGGGACCAATTCTCACTCTTGCTAATTAATATGTATATTATTAACATGTTGGCTGTTTATTAGTACTTATAAAGCACATATTCTGCATGACCATATTCTACATCCCTAATCCAATACCTAAACTTAACAACTAACTTACTATTTAATAAGCAGCAAATTAGGAGTTTATTGAGGCATAGTTTATGATTTGTTAATAGCGAGAATTGGACCTTAAAATAAAGTGTGACCGAAAACTTTAACTTGAAGTTTAGAGTAAATGTTGAGTAATTTTTTTTTTTTTAATTTCCATAGGAACCATACAAAGATAAATACTGTACCTGAGGGCAGTCAAATGATACCTTAGTAAATATTGTTTGAGTCTTAAAGGATTATGGCCTGAAAGAGATGTCAGTCATAGAGACAAGCCATCATCGGGTCTCATGGTGGACAGATCACAACACTTTCACTCTCTGCAGCTTTCAGTGTTCAGCTGTTCTTCACAGTTTGGCCTTCCCAGCCTGCTGGGCCTTGTTTGAGTTGAGTTCAGGGGCCTTTGTGTTTATTGAACACTGAGGTATTCTGAGCATGAGCTGGCAGAAGAATCCATCTCTCATTCTTGGAGTCAGCAGCTCTTTGACTGCTTAGAATTACTTGAGCCTCAAAAAATGCTTTCTCCTTTTCCTCACCTATATTTATTCTTACCTGCATTCTGGCAATGTTAGTTTATGGTTACAGTGTAAAAATAAGACCTAAAAAGAATGTTCCTAGAATGTTAGGAATTGGTTCCCCCAACAAAAAACAATGCTAATGTTAAAAATGTACAAAAAAGTCTGTCTAAATGTATACAGGATTAATTTAATTTAAATCAAATTTAATTACTCACCCTCATGTCATTCCAAACCCGTAAGACCTTCGTTCATCTTCGGAAAAAAATTTAAGATATTCTTGATGAAATCAGAGAGCTTTCCGACCCTGCATAGACAGCAATGCAACTGAAATGTTCCCAGGCCCAGAAATGTAGTAAGGACATCGTTAAAATAGTCCATGTGACATCAGTGGTTCAACTGTAATTTTATGAAGCGATGAGAATACTTTTTGTGCGCAAAGAAAACAAAAAAAGGACTTTAATCAACAATTCTTCTCCTCCAAATCATGTTTTCTGCCATTATCAAGAGTACCTCTGCATGTAAACAACGCATGATGCTGCTGCCGTAGAACATGTCGTAGTACTCTTGAAAATGTCGGAATACGTGATTTTGAATAGAAGAATTGTTGAATAAAGTCGTTATTTTTGTTTTCTTTGCGCACAAAAGGTATTCTCGTAGCTGTGTAAAATTGCGGTTGAACCAACCACTGATGTCACATGAACTATTTTAACGATGTCCTTACTACATTTCTGGGTCTGGCAACATTTCAGTTGCGTTGCTGTCTATGCAGGGTCAGAAAGCTCTCAGATTTCATCAAAAATATCTTAATTTGTGTTCAGAAAATGAATGAAGGTCTTACGGGTTTGGAATCATATGAGGGTAAGTAATTAATGACAGAATTTATATTTTTGGGTGAACTAATCCCGGTAAAGACAAAACTTTTTAAAGAAGCTTTTACTTAAAAATATATATATATACAGTGGGTACAGAAAGTATTCAGACCCCCTTAATTTTTCACTCTTTGTTATATTGCAGCCATTTGCTAAAATCATTTAAGATTTTTTTCCTCATTAATGTACACACAGCACCCCATATTGACAGAAAAACACAGAATTGTTGACATTTTTGCAGATTTATTAAAAAAAAAAAAACTGAAATATCACATGGTCCTAAGTATTCAGACCCTTTGCTGTGACACTCATATATTTAACTCAGGTGCTGTCCATTTCTTCTGATCATCCTTGAGATGGTTCTACACCTTCATTTGAGTCCATCTGTGTTTGATTATACTGATTGGACTTGATTAGGAAAGCCACACACCTATCTATATAAGACCTTACAGCTCACAGTGCATGTCAGAGCAAATGAGAATCATGAGGTCAAAGGAACTGCCTGAAGAGCTCAGAGACAGAATTGTGGCAAGGCATAGATCTGGCCAAGGTTACAAAAAAAATTCTGCTGCACTTAAGGTTCCTAAGAGCACAGTGGCCTCCATAATCCTTAAATGGAAGACGTTTGGGATGACCAGAACCCTTCCTAGAGCTGGCCGTCCGGCCAAACTGAGCTATCGGGGGAGAAGAGCCTTGGTGAGAGAGGTAAAGAAGAACCCAAAGATCACTGTGGCTGAGCTCCAGAGATGCAGTCGGGAGATGGGAGAAAGTTGTAGAAAGTCAACCATCACTGCAGCCCTCTACCAGTCGGGGCTTTATGGCAGAGTGGCCCGAAGGAAGCCTCTCCTCAGTGCAAGACACATGAAAGCCCGCATGAGGGACTCCAAGATGGTGAGAAATAAGATTCTCTGGTCTGATGAGACCAAGATAGAACTTTTTGGCCTTAATTCTAAGTATGATTCTAGTATGTGTGGAGAAAACCAGGCACTGCTCATCACCTGTCCAATACAGTCTCAACACTGAAGCATGGTGGTGGCAGCATCATGCTGTGGGGGTGTTTTTTAGCTGCAGGGACAGGACGACTGGTTGCAATCGAGGGAAAGATGAATGCGGCCAAGTACAGGGATATCCTGGACGAAAACCTTCTCCAGAGTGCTCAGGACCTCAGACTGGGCCGAAGGTTTACCTTCCAACAAGACAATGACCCTAAGCACACAGCTAAAATAACGAAGGAGTGGCTTCACAACAACTCCGTGACTGTTCTTGAATGGCCCAGCCAGAGCCCTGACTTAAACCCAATTGAGCATCTCTGGAGAGACCTAAAAATGGCTGTCCACCAACGTTTACCATCCAACCTGACAGAACTGGAGAGGATCTGCAAGGAGGAATGGCAGAGGATCCCCAAATCCAGGTGTGAAAAACTTGTTGCATCTTTCCCAAAAAGACTCATGGCTGTATTAGATCAAAAGGGTGCTTCTACTAAATACTGAGCAAAGGGTCTGAATACTTAGGACCATGTGATATTTCAGCTTTTCTTTTTTAATAAATCTGCAAAAATGTCAACAATTCTGTGTTTTTTTCTGTCAATATGGGGTGCTGTGTGTACATTAATGAGGAAAAAAAATGAACTTAAATGATTTTAGCAAATGGCTGCAATATAACAAAGAGTGAAAAATTTAAGGGGGTCTGAATACTTTCCGTACCCACTGTATACAATTATACAGTTTTAAACTAGTTGACCTCACTAACTAGTGGAACAATGAACAGCAAGTTGATAAAATATACTCGCTTTAGCAAAGCGATTCTTGGTAAACGGCACAAAGCCACTCTGTAGCAGTCATGAATGAGGCTCAGTTTTGCTGGAATGAGGACCAGTGGTCGTACCATAAAATGAGCTCAAATGAACAGTAAAGTTGTCACAATCAGACTTGCATTCTGCAGGTTGGTGTACTAGTTTGTAAATGGCAGCTGTTAACCATAAAAGTTAATGCTTTGTCTCTCCCATGTGGGTCATGATCTTAACAGCCAGTGTTTGGTATTGAGGTAATTGAGGATCAATGGTTTGGTTTTCACAGTGTAATCAGCTCCATGTGCTGTTACGGATATGTACTATGTTGGATTCACTCCAAATACGAAAGGCATATGGTCCTGTTCTTTCAGTCATGGTCATGTGTAACGTATGCAAGAGAGTAAATGTGAAATGTGCATGTACAGTATGATGAGAGACAAATGCTGAACCCTCTTAGTAAATGTAAAAAAAATAAAATAAAATAAAAAATGAAGTAAAATCGATTAAATATATATAAACATAATGCTTATATTACTGTATACTATGTTATTACATGCAATATAAACATATCACAATATTACATTTAACTTTTTTTTACATTTGCATTTTTTAAAGAAATTCCACAATATGTTGAGAGTAAAGCTCAGGTGTCATTGCACAATAAAAACAGACAGGTACAGATTCTCCCATTAGACATAAGATACAAAGATGAGGTCATGTTGATATTATTTCCACAATGAACGCTTTGTTTTTGCTCTCTTTTGTTTAGGAGTTGATGTGCACTGAGGGTCTCTGGCGTGTCACTCTTCACACTGAAGCATAACCAAACCGCTGAAGTCGACACACACAATGACTGAAAAGAGAAGACAGCCCCGAATCAGTATTTACAATAACTGTGTGTGAGCGCCATGGTTACTGACGAGGAGAATGGCCTTATTGTTTTGGCCCTGAGCAGGTGTGTTTTGCTCAGCACTAAATGGTTTGTATGACACATCTTGCATTCTGTTACTGGAGGGTTGCGATTTATCCGAGTTATCGGCCACATCTATAAAAATCTGATGGACAGGCCAAATGATCATTGCCTTCGAATGATACTTCACATCGTGTCTACATCAAGATTCTGCGCTGCAACAACTTGAGTCTATCTACACTGGACGTGAGAAAGCGACCTTTGCAAAGGTGAAAAACGCTTAACGTGGCTTAATGCATTAGAACAGTGTTTTAAAAATACCAAACTCAATAAACATTATTAATAAATCATACTATGTACAGACAAGCAAAAATGAGCCCATAATAAGAATGCAGCACGCATAATTACGCGTTAAGCGTTTTCCTCAGATAAGGAAAATGCTTAACGTGGTTTAATGCATTAGAACAGTGTTTTTAAAAATGCCAAACTCAATAAACATTATTAATAAATCATACTATGTACAGAAAAGCAAATATGAGCCCATAATAAGAACGCAATGCATTTAATTACGCGTTAAGCGTTTTCCTCACATAAGGAAAACGCTTAACGTGGCTTAATGCATGAAAATAGTGTTTTTTAAAAAACCAAACTCAATAAACATTATTAATAAATCATACTATGTACAGACAAGCAAATATGAGCCCATAATAAGAATGCAATGCATTTAATTACACGTTAAGGGCCAGTTTTACTAACAGCTTGTACCAGCGAAAACCGCCTTTTGGCTTTAAAATAGTGCTGTCAGGATTTACTAAAGACGCGCAGTGAAGAATTAGTGCTGAAAAGGCGTGGACAGTTATTTTTGTGCCTGACCTTATTGAATATGCATTTGTAGGAGTTTCCCTTTCAGATGTAAAAGTATGAAAGGAGAGTATTCAAATGAATCACATAACGAGATTTACTAAAGTTTGCGCTCGTCAAATTACTGGTATTTGTGCCATTATTTAACACCCAAGAAAAGCATGTCCTAAACTATTTTGTGCTTGAAATGGCTGCAATTATTGTTGCTAGGAGGAGGCACCACAGAGAACAGAGAGCGTGTGGTAGAAGGGAGAGGATTTTTTCCACACGTATTAATTTATTTGGAATGCCAGAAGAACACATTATGCGAACATATCGTTTGCCAAGCCATGTTATTTTTATTTGCTTCAGGAAATAAAAGACGACTTGGAACCCTCAACTAGGAGTCACGCAATACCAGGTCTATCAAAACTTCTTGAAACCCTTCATTTTTTGGCCTCCGGTTCTTTTCAAGGTACTGTGGCTTCTTTATTTCTTTATTCTTTATTTGCGACTATGCTAATTTTCGCTGCACTTGGTATCTTGCGTTGGTCGATATGTAAATGAGATGTTGTGTCTGTGTTCTTTAATTTGCGCAGAAATTTCCACACTCATCGTGCTGTTTTGGAATTGTGCTCTCACGCTAATTTGCCCTGTTCAGTAAAATAGTCCCTAAGCATTTTCCTCCCATAAAGTTTAATGTGGTTTAATGCAATAAAACATTAAATGACCAAACTCAGTAAACAAATTATTAATAAATTTTAATGCATTATGCCACGTTAAGCGTTTGCCTCATGATTAATTAAACTCTATGTATTCTTATTCTGGACTTATGTATTCTGGTTTACTGAGTTTGGTCTTTAAAAAAAATAACATTTTAATACATTAAGCCACGTTAAGCATTTTAGAATGTCCCTTGCAAAGCATTTGAACTTTGTGTCTGTACGTCATAAATAGAACGAGGCGTCAGTTTATTGTCGGGGATTTGTCGTGTCGTGTTGCGTCACACCGCATTCAGTATAGACAGCATCACTGATTATAATGGGTTCTATTGTATTTTGTCGCGTCGCACTGCTCGCGTCCGGTGTAGACACGCTGTAAGAATTTACATGAAGTAAAAGCGTTCTAACATTCTGTTGTTCTTTCTCTGGTTCTATCTGTCTTTCTATTGTTCTGTCTATCATTCTATCTATCGTTCTAGCCTACCTATGGTTCTAGTTCTATTTACCATTCTATCTATGGTTCTATTGTTCTACTTACAGTAGAACAACTACTGTACATACAGCATCAGGCTCATAAACACTTTATCACTCATTCCAAGCAGTGCTGGTGCATGATTGATTACAAAAGCTGTCTTTTGGAAATAACCGCAGTTCTAAATAGGCTTTAGCAAGTAGCAACAGTTTCTTGAGTGCTTGGAATGAGTGATTCCAGTTCATCCTAGGCATGTAGTGGCTAGGTAAGGGCCAGCGGTGCTAACAGATACTGTACATGACAAATGTACAACTTAATGACCGTTTTACATCCAGCATCTGTCAGATTTTTTGTCTTACATACAATATTCATTTATTTTAATATTATTGCCAAGTTTTGAACCAGAAACAGCTGGATATTGTTTATATTGTGGATACTCTGTATTCCAGTTGGCATCTCAAAAATGCACATGTACAGTATATATGCAGAACAAGAATGAGAATAACCAAAAACATACAGTGATTTCGGAAGTAACGCCCTGATGTTTCCAGTGAGTATAAACACTGAGTATATAGAGGAATGAGAAACAGGTGATTGTAATTAACTGCTCAGTTTGGAGGTCCAGTGAGAGGGCCCTGTGGTGGGGAGCTGTATGAGTAGCAGGTCTGAATGTGACAGGTTCTCCTCTATGAGTGGGTCCTGACACTGAACTCATGTATCTCCTGGGTCTTCCTCTCAGGTTAGAAGTTGTAGTAGATTGTTCAATGGCTCTGGAACAAATAGGATAACCATCAGCAGTTAACTTTTTTTCTAATGCAGTTAAAAGAATAGTTCACCCCAAAATGAAAAATTGCTGAACATTTACTCACCCTCAGGCCATCCAAAATGTAGACGAGTTTGTTTCTTCATCAGAAATATAGCATTACATCGCTTGCTCACCAGCGGATCCTCTGCAGTGAATGGGTGCCGTCAGAATGAGAGTCCAAACAGCTGATAAAAACATCACAATAATCCAGTGCTTGTTAATCCATCAAGATGTTTTTAATTTAAGACGAGTCCTCTATCCATTATATTGCTTTCTCCAGTGAAAATGCAGAGAAATATATACAGATCAAGCACTGTTTAAATTGATATGATAACCAGTCTGAAAAACATTTTTAGATGAGAGATGTTTTAAGAAAGGCAAGTACTTGTCTGGAATATTGGAAAACCATGGTCATAGACAATATTTACTTTAGAGAAAAAAAGAAATCTAATCTGAGACCTTTTTTTATTATTGCGTAGCTCATTGTGCCACATATTAGTGCAATTATACTGTCTTTGCTTCGTTTGGAAACATTTCTGTTAGACAAATGCAGTGTATTTTCTCAGAATCATTGCTTGATCCATTTTTGGGCAAAGCCTTCAATCTCACTCAGATGAAAACCGAGGATCTACACGCAAAGATTTATTTACAGTTAAGCTAAACAAAATCCAGAATCCAGCACACATAAGTAGAATAAACCACACAAGAACCAGAATAAACAAAACAGACAATGACAAGGAAATAACTTGTTCAGAATTACAGTACAGTTATAATACTAGTTTAAAGTGTGTAAAAATCTAAACGAGTATTAGTACACATTATAATTTAATTAACCAGTCTCTGGAGGTACACAAATGCATCAGCAACAAAATATAAATGGAGAAGCAGCTTTTATTTAATTCTTATCTTAGGTTTCCATTCCAAAGACTTCCTGGACTTTTCTTCAGAAGTTAGTGTTAGTTCTTGGAAAATCTATCTTTCAAATTATCTTAAAAAATAAAAAACAGCCAGGTTTCCACGTATATAAAAGTGCCAAGTTTCCACAAACAAACTTGTGACAATTCCTGGTATTTTAGTTAAAATGAAAAAGATTTTGATAATGCTAAATGTCAAACTGAGTTATTTTTATGGCTCATAATTAAACTATTATTGATCCATAATTCTAGAACAATGCAACAGTAATTCAATAAAAGAAAGTATTAATAGTTTGTTATTTGTTCATGGTGTTGACTGTGTTTAGCTGTTTGTGATGTTTACTTCATCTGTAAAATTCCTCTGGCCAAATCCAGAGGAATGTCAGTAGAATGCCATCATGGACGTCTGTCTGTTTCCTCGGAGCACCTGAATGAAATGAATAGTGTAGTAAGGAGCACAGATGGATATCCCACAGACAGATTTGTGTTTCTCTTGAAACGATTAGCCTTTTATCCCTGTTGATGCATTAGTAGCAGCTGAACTCTGTAGTTTCATAATGGTAATGTAAGCTGAAGGGTTGCAGGCTGCAGTCAAATCGTAACAGTGAGATTTACAGCGAGCCATTTACCTAAATCTGCCTTAAAAAGTGTTACATACTGAGACTATGTAACTGTTATTTCAGTACTTAAAGAGAAACACATACATTTAGTTTTAACTATGCAAGATTGTTTGTCTTGTCATGTATACTGTGGTGTGAAAAGCGGTATTAAACGAGGATCAGAAGGACATGTGGATGCTTGCAGAGCAAAATCTTAAAGGTAGAGTTCATTCAAATTTGAAAATTTAGTGAAAATTTCATCAGGCCATCCAAGATGTAGATGAGTTTGTTTTTTCATCTGAACAGATTTGGGGAAATTTAGCATTACATCCCTTGCTCACCAATGGATCCTCTGTGGTGAATGGGTGCCATCAGCTTGAGAGTCCAAACAGCTGATAAAAACATCACAATAATCCACAAGTAATCCATACCACTCCAGTCCATCAGTGAACATCTTGTGAAGTAAAAAGCTGTGTGTTTGTAGGATCCATCTACATTTTGGATGGCCTGAAGGTGAGTAAATTTTCAGCACATTTTCATTTTCGGGTAACCTATTCCTTTAATGGAGCCATTGACCTAAAATAAAAACTGTCATCATATATTCATTCTCATGTTTCAAACTTGGACGATTATAAAAAGGAGAAACTTTGAAGAATGTGCTGGCTGCTCTTTTCCATGCAGTAATAATCAGTGTGAACTGGGGCCAGATTCACGAAAATAGTCTTAAAATGAAATCCAAAGACATTGGTAAGAATGTTTCTAAGTGCAGTTCTTGAGAAGTTCTCAGATATTTTCTTCAGAACATTTATTTTCTCTTAAGAAGAAAATCACAGGCTTTGGTGTTATCCGATTATATGGTGGTTCTTGCTGAAGACTTGCTGACTTGGAAAAAAAAAATAGAGATAACATTCTCTTAAGGAAGACAATATGTAATAAAATAGCAGCTAAGAAGAATTTTATTCTTAAGGAGTTTTGCTGAAGCGTTCAAGATTAAAAAAAGGACACAAAAGCACCAGAAATGTATCATAAATGTGGTCCATATGACTCATAGACTACTGTATATTCCAAGTCTTCTGAAGCCGTACAATAGCTTAATGTTATGAAAAGACTGAAATTAAGTCTTTATTTTCTTGGAAATCCTGGAATAATTAAACTTAAATGTCCTATTGCTCCCAAGAAGGCCACCAAAATAAAAATGTAGTGAAATCTGTTTTTCCCATGTTTGTCTGTTCAAACAGACACTGTTTGTTAGATGTTCCCTCAAATACTTGGCCCATGAGTGCTTTAGACTGATGAGTTGAGACAGCTGAGATATGTGTGGTGTTAGATGCTGATTTCTCTTGGCTGTAATCCATATAGGAGAACATGGGATTCAGACAGTGCAAATGCTGGAAAACAAAAATCCATCATTTAGACATCAAAAATCCTCTTGGCTTCAAAAGAGATGGGAAGATATTGGCTCGGCCTGGTGGTGTTGAAAACACATCCATACAGCTGAAAATAAAGGGTATAGCTTTGGCCTTCATGTTTAGTGGTAAAGGGGCTCATGAATGTATTCGGACCACTGGGGTGACTAATTATCCTATTACCATCGAGGTCTCAAGAGTGCTCTTCACTTCTGTATTGCCAATACATGCAGGAAATTCAAGAACTGATGGAATGACTTCTCTGAACTAGCATGTTTTGATCTAAATTTGTTTAGCATTGCATAATCCTTAAACCACCATTATAATGACAAAATATAAAGTGTTTATATGATATTAGCAGATCTGTCTCAGTGAAAAGACACAGCTGGTAAGCCAGTGAGGGGAAGAAGTTGTGACTTGTGATCTGAGAATGTTGGCCTATGTGGAAAAGAAATGTGTTTAATTGTATTGAATGTGCATATGTAGTACACTTCAAATAGTGTATATATATTTTTAAAAAAAACTGTACTTGAGATAATATAATATTAAATGAAATAAAAGGCTAGTTTTGTGTACCTAAAGAGTGTATATTTGGACCAGTCAGACACAACTATTTGTTATATTTAACAAATAATCTCTAAAGCCCCCCTCACCCAACCAAAGGGCCGACTATGAGGGTCTGTGGACCCTTCACCCGAAATTCATCTAACACCTCAGAAAAGGCCTCTGGTTCCATGGCAACCAATCTGATAACACTAGTCTTATTGCTCAAAGGAATGCAGGCAGAGCAACTCACACTTCATTTCTCCTTAGGAAAGACACATAAAACCCATAAAAATGGACTCTTCCCTAATTAATTCATAGAAAAAAACTTTCTTTGAATGAACACACATATCCTTCAGGTCATTGTGTATATTGTTACTGTTCTTGTATATTGTTTTTTATTGTATACTGTTTTATGCATGCTTATGATAGAACCACTCGTTCACCTAACCTTAACTATACCATGTTCGGTCTCTATGAATTCGTCTTCGGATGATCTTATTCAGAGTGTATATTAATTGTTTATACCAATGCAACATATTAGTGTTCTAAGAATCTTTAGTAGTTTTTGCATCAACCCCAGTCGAATCATAATATGCAAAATACCATGGTCTAAGACAAAGAGTCATAAACTTTCCCTCCAAAAGTGAAAGTCACCATTGGTTCTTTAACCCCACAGGGGTGTGACCTCCATAGGGTTTAAAAGGCCTCACTTCAGTGACCCGCCTTGCTTTTTAGTCTCTTCACTCGTCTCCCATCCCCTCTCTATCTTCTGGTTGCTAAGTCCCAGGTCCGGCGGCGCTACCGCGCCTGGCAGGCCTCGACACAACCCAGTCTGCGGTTCTTTTAGATCCTAAGAAGATGAGGAGGATGAGCTAGAATTCTTCTGGACCCCTAAGTCTGGTGCCAGGCCTTTCGGCCTTGTCTTTCTATTCAACCAAAGATCCTCAGATCCCAGCTGATGTCTCTCTTAGCTCTTCTTCACTTTCCACCTGGGAAGAAACTCCCAATCACCATCGAGTCGGGACATCTTTGGAGTTCATCACTCTTCAAACCCAGAAGAACGTGATTGCAAATCCAAACCTTGAAACCATCAAGACTTTAATCCGAGACTGCATCCGGACACTTGTCAATGACCAATGCAATGCAAGTATTGTACATTTAACTAAACGAACAGAGGTTTAGTATAAGCTATAGACCCCGTTATAAACGGCGCTGATGGTTTTACTCAGGTTGTTAACTGACTCTTTTCATAGCTTCATTCTCTGGTTTTCCTGATGGTTTCATCCATCAAGTCTCATTTGCCCTTTCCCATGTATGAGTGTATGTATGTTTGTTTGTCGGTTAGACTAGTTTGTGTTAGTGTTTAGTTAATAAAACTATTGTGCACAAATTACATGAGTTTCTGAATCTGCTTGTAGATAATGTTCCTTTACGATTTTGATCCTTACTACATGCTCTAATGCATTAATACTTAGGAAAATATTTTCTGTGGCCACGAAAATATCCTTTCCTAGAGTTGATGTGAACTATAACTGAATGTTTCCCTTTCGAGCTGAATTGCTACAAGAGAGTACACTTCTGTGAATGTATTTCAAAACACACTTAGGTACAGTGCACTTTGTAATAATGTCAAATGAAAAGTTTAACTTTAAAGTACTTTTTTTAATCATTATGTTTTAATTATCTTCTGTTGTGCTTTAAAGAAGTGGACTTATTTTGACGTGTTGACTAACATACTAAAGCACATGGAAGTACTTGATTAGAATTTTATCTGTAGTGTGTAATTCAGTAATACGCTAAGGGCCCTATCATACACCCGGCGCAATGCGAGCAAGGCGCGGCGCTGGTGTTTTTGCTAGTTTCAGCCCGACGCAGTTCTCATTTTCCTGTCCTGCGCCGCGTTGTTTAAATAGCAAATGCATTTGTGCCCATTTGTGCACCCACGGGCGTGCTGGTCTAAAAAAGATGTGTGTTCAGGCGCATTGTTAGCGCATTGCTATTTTGAGGAACTGAAAATAGACTGAGCCATAAACCGACTCAAACCTGGTCTAAAGTCTAAAGTCAACGGCGCAATATTTTTTTTGTTATTTAAAGAGCGCGTTAGTAGAAAATGTGCCTCTGGGCGGGTCCACAACGCGCGTTCACTTTGCTTATTACACACAGGGACGCGCAGCAGCACACAAACATGCCAAATATTAAAAATTAAAGGATTACAGTGTAAAAGAATATTATTGTGTAGGCTACATAAATATAAAAATGTCATACGTGTCATAATGGATAGTCATTGCGTGTATCAGAATTAGCCTACCTATGTGCTCGCGCATGAGCAGATCCGTTTGCTCTCGAGACTTCAGTCTGTGCGCCTTAAAATTCCGCCGTTTGAATAGCGAATCCGCCATGGCGCGAGCGCAACTCGCTCTTAAAGGGAATGGCAGATGAGACTCTGATTGGTTTATTGCACGTTATGCCCAAAAACACACCCATTATTCATTAAGAGAATAGGGACAACCCTTTTAGACCAAGCGCCGGGAGCGCCGACAGTTTTTCCCGTCGTTATACTAGCAAAAGTGGATTCGGAAACGCGCTAAGTGCACCTGCGCCGTGCGCTTTAGACCATGCGCTTAGATCGTTAAAATAGGGCCCTTAAAGTTAATATATTTATTTTAATGTACTATATTACAAATTCATTTCAAATCTGTAATTATAAATATAATCTGTAACTCAGTAATGGCACTGAAATAATTGATGGCACTTATCGAGATGATATTTAAGCTTGTTTTTGCCACAGAATTAAAAAAAAAAAAATCAAAAAGGTAATTGTGACTTTTTATCTCACAATTCTGACTTTTTTCTCACATACGAGTTTGTATTTGTGAGTCATGGTTGATTTCATATCAGATTGCATCCATATGTTTTTCACACACAGAAGCCTGGCTCACAATTCTGAGAAGAACAGTCAGAATTGTGAGATGTAAACTCACAAATGCAAGAAAAAATTGTGAGAGAAAGTGTTTTTTTTTTTTTAATTTTGTGGCAGAAACAAAAGTTTCAATAGAAATGACATTAAAATACTGTGTATTTTGATTACCATATATGTTTGTCAGTATATTTTGCAGTAGACTTTAACCATAATTCAAATTATATAAAATAATTATGAAATTACATATAAAGATGTACATAAGCCCTATGTATGTGGGCCAAAAAGCAAGTTAATCTAATTGCATTAAATATAAATGTAAACTTTATAAACTTAATACTAAATATTGTCCTCATTTGTAAGTCGCTTTGGATAAAAGCATGTGCTAAATGACTAAATGTAAATGTAATACATTTTCATCAAACTGTTAATACATTAACATGGAATTAAGTGTCCAAAAACATTACATTCAGTTCACACTTAAGTCTATTCTTTATACTTTCATAATAAGTACTTTTTTATTTCTTTTTCACAAAGAAGAAGAACAAATCTTAACTAGATAAATTAATTTCATGGTTGTTTGTAAATACAAACCACATTGTTTTAGAAGTTTTGTAGGTCAACATGGTAAAAGATTGCTGGGAATGATATAGGTGTGTTCTGGATCCAGGTTGGGATTCAACTCACAGGGATTGTAATAATGTACTTGGGCGTACTTGACTACATAAATATGCTGGAAATGTGGTGGGAGTACATTGTAAGTCAGTGAAAGAAATTTGAAACAAATGTTCATTTCTATAAACTTAAAAGCATTGGAGTTATGGCTAAATCTTACTGTATATTAGGTAGTTCCTGAATAGATTTTTAATGAGAATGCTTTGAAGTTTTAGCACATGAGATGCCCTCATGCCAGCATAACATATCTGTTTTTTTGTCTGACATAAAACTGCTAATAGTTTTTGTACTAACATTGATGCATAGCCCAAAACATTGCCATGATTAAGTCTTCCCTGAAACCACACACACCTTCTGAAACACATGGCATATTGGTTTCTTTAATGTGGACGGCCTGTTAAATTTTACTTCTCCCGTGGGGTACTGAATAATTCAACTTGCCTCCATCAGAGAAACCTGCTGCAGCAAAGACAAATACAACTTTGTGGAGCTGATGTAGTTAAGCTGTTGTGCAAGAGCTATGATTTGAGCAGGAAACCGTCTCTAGGGCTCAGGGCATGCATTACCTCATGTGCTGGCAGACCATTGATTGAGAACACTATCAAAACACTGATGGCTTTGACAAGACATACCTGACCCAGGTGTAAGATTTTTAACCTCCGTAAACTGCAGATAAACCCACAGTGTAAAAATAAAATTCTGTAGTTTTTACAAAATAATTTTGGCAGCTGTGGTTCCCAGAATTTTTTTTTTTTTTAAAATACAGAAAAAACTGTAAACATATTTACAAAATAAACTGTACATTTAACAGTTTAAAACTGTAATTTACAAATGAAAATTAGTAGCACACTGTTACTAAAATCTGTTTTGTATCGCAAACATATACTGACAACCACCATAATAATGCAGGTGGTAAAAGAGAAAGCCACATGAAGAATCAAAGTTCATCACCAGTAGCTTTTCCACAAGCTGAAGTATATACTAATATACAGTCATTCATGAAATCACAAGACACCATCATGGTAACACACAACAATTAAAAAATAAACATTCATTAAACAACAGAAGATTTTTTTTTTGTTAACAACTGCTTATTAAATTTTCTTCTGGGAACAGTAGTATAAAACAAAAAACAGCTGTGCAAATTTAGAACCCAACCCACCCCCTGGTAGACTTAAAAAAAAATTAAATAAAAAATAAATAAATAATTAAATAAATAATAAAAATAAATTAATTGTATTAACAGATAAATAAATAACAATAAAATAATTTTTACAAAGATTTTAGAAAAGATGACAACATGAAAAGCTGAATGCCATAAATTTACAGTTTTCACACTAGCTCCATGTATACGAGAAGTTGAGAGTTCCATCGAGATGATGTCCAACAAATACACAGTCCAGGTTCATCTGTCCATTGTGTGAGGAGGATTCCAACGGTTGACTAGCAGTTTTTTTGCTGCTGTGAGAGCAGCTAACAGTAAACATCTCTGTTGGATGGACAAGGTGAAGTCCCAAAAGTCATTCATGAAAAAATGTCGCGGAGTCAAACATATCTCAGTACCCAACAAATATGATAGGTCCTGTGAGAGCTGAGTCCATAAAGGAGAGAGAGAGGGGCACTCCCAAAAAAAATGCAAAAACATGCCTAAAGATCCTTGAGAACAGAGATTACACTTAGGAGAAGATGACAGAGTCATATAAAAACGTTTCATTGGAGTCAAGTAAACCCTATGCAGCAATTTCCAATGAATCATTTGGTGATTAGGGTTTTTAGAAGACGATTTAAACATACCCCATACCTGATCCGAAAATAAAACATGCACATCCTCATTAAGATCCTTAGCCCAAACAGTTGTAATAGATAAAGGTTTGTATGAATGCTCAAGAAGAAAGAGATAGATGACTGAAGCAGAGGAGGGAGATTCCTCAGAAGGAAGGATTAGTTTGCGCGAGGTGAACAGGCAGTTGAGAGTTCCAAGGCACCCCATACGCCCGTAGGGCCGATTTAATGCGGAAATACATAAAAGAGGAGGTGCCTGGCAGATTATATTGAGTTTTGAGATTCTGGAAGGATTTTAAACCACTATCATCAACAACAGAAGATTTAACATAAAACCCTAATGTACAGAACTGATATCTACAATCTTACTTCAATGTGTCTTATCATTGGTTCAATAATATTTTTTGTGAAATTATTTCAGAATTTCTATTTATCTATTTATTCTATTTATCGCGACACAACTCTGTTATATATCTTCAATTATAAGTAAATGTTCCCGATTCATTTTGAATTAGACTGAAAAATTATTTGTGGGAATCTGTTGCAAACTCAGTACTGGCTCTGAAATAATTGACGGCACCTCACATAATCATATTTATGGAAGCTTGTTTCCTCCACGGGATAAAAAAAAAAAGAAAAAGATAATTGCAACTTTTTATCTCACAATTCTGAGAATTTTTGTCAGAATTGTGAGATATAAACTCGCAATTGCAAGAAAAATTAATTTTTTTATTTTGTGGTGGGAGAAAAAAAACAATTGCGAAATATAAACTTGGAATTGTGAGAAGTCAAAATTCTGAATTTAAATCTCACAATTCTGACATCGAGTTTAATTTTGTAATTCTGCTTTTTTTTCTCAAAATTGCAAGAAAATTTTTTAGAATTATGAGATGAAAAAATCACAGGTAACTAAAAAAAAAAAAATTGGTGGAAACGGGCTTCCATAGTTACGATGTGACAAAAACAATTTGATTTGAAATCAGCCATGACACAATTATTATTATTATTATTATTTTTTTTAAAATTTATTTTAGGGTATGTTTACATGACAACAATGTACTAAAAACAGAAAAGTTTTTCCTTTGCATTTTTGAAAAGTTTCACATACAGAACGATCTCTGTTCACACGGATCTGTGAAAATGATTAAAAACGCTGTATTTTGCATTCCAGGCCAATAGTTAGCGATGTCGCTTTGTAAAGAAACACTACACGCCTGCGCACATACCTATATCGACAGAACATGTAATACACATGGACATGACGCCACCGTTTTTATAAATTCACGTTTTTTCATGGTTGACACTGAAATGGTTGTTTTTTTTTAGGTTGTTGTTTTTAATAACTTGCACTTTAAAACCTGTTTTCAAAAATTTGCATTTTCAGGCATTGTCATGTTAATTAATGGCCAAAATGTGTAAAAGGTTTTCTGTTTTTAGTTGAAAATGGTGTGATGTAAACACCCCCTCAGTCATTCTGAAGACAGGTATGTGAGGACTCTAGGAATCTACATTTTATAAGTTATTATTATTATTATTTAAAAAAAAAACGGAAAAAGAAAATGTAAAGAAAAGCAGCCCATGTCTCTTATTTGTAAGTTCTGCATGTTCAGCATATCCTCCATATTTTCACATATAGTATGCTTTAAATTTGTTCTTTGGGTTAAGACGACCACGTGCTGTCTATAACTTAACACATCACTAATTAAGAATATTTTCCCATACTCTGTGAAGCCATCTGGCTTCATTCACAGAACAAGGGCACTATGGGAAGGGGGCATTATCAAACAGCAGGAGAGATCAGTTCACTGGATTCCTCCTTAATAAGGCGTCTCTCAACCATATTGTTAAAATCAGATGAAGGGTGAAAGCCACGATTTCATTACTCCCATCCAGTCATGGCAGAGCAAGTGTCTGGTAAATTGCCTTCTCTGCCCACACTGATCTTGGTTCACTACCTCCTTTACACAGCACTCTTATCAGAGCCTGTGTCTGCACAGCGTGTTAGGAGAGAGGGGTAATCGGGCCCTTGTCAACTTGCCATGCACACACAACAAATTAAGATTTAACCCTTGCTGTTCTCTCCTGTGTGATTAGAAACAACCAGCAGGCCTGAGCATTGAGGAACTGTGTCTGTATTTCAATGCAGTTGTTCCACTGATTGAATGTAGAGGCCATTCATTATGCAATTTTGCATGTAATTTAATGCACATGTGAGTTAATATCGTATTTTGATGAAGAACTACTGCTGTCAACTTGAAAAAGACCAAGCATCAGTGGAGACAGTCCAAGGGATCAAAGCTTTGGCATTGATTGTGGATTCCTGGCATCCACTGGTTCCATCTTCTTAAGATAACAAAAGGCAGTTTTGTTTTGTAAGGGCAAGAAAGAGCGGCTGTCTGGAGAAGCAGCCATGGTTCACATCTTCAGCTCATTGCTGGAAGATCCCTCTTGAGTCTTGACGTTCAAAATGATATCTCAAACCTCCCTTAGTTCAGGCTTATCAAAATATTGTATTTCTTGCACACTAAAATATTCTCAAATAAAAAAGATAAGGTAAAGTCTGTTTTACAGGCTTTACAAAGGTTTTTGTAAACTTTTATGATGTCCAAACTCTTACTCCAAAGCGCTAGTGAAAAAGAAGTACACTTTAGAAAGCTTTTAAAAAGAATGCTTATTATGGAAGTAATATTATGGAAATTTTAAAAGATATGCATAAGTGCAAACATAACTTTTTTTTGGACATTTAAAGTGATAGTTCACCCCAAAATAAATATTTTATCATTTACTCATGCTCATTTCATTTTAAACCCCCAAAACTCAAAACACAATCTTCAAAACACAAATTAAGATATCTTTAAAGGTGACTTATCACAAAAATCTGTTTAAAATCTTTTTCTGTTTAAGTGCTATAATTGGGTCCCCGGTGCAATTAATGTGTGTTTTTAACATAAACTTGTGTGTATTTGACAGTTTAAGCGCAATAAGACATGAAAGAGAATTTAATTTAGCACTCACATGCTGTGTGACCGCCGCTTTCTGTGTGCATTGGATGTGTGTGCTCAGAAAACTGTATATCAGAAGTTTAAACTAATATGGTTTAAAAGGTATGATTTCAGCATGATAGACATGATAATCAAGACCAAACAGATGTTTTTTAGCAGAGTATCCTGAGGAACTAGCTGTAAAGGCACAGCCCTATTCTGGAAAAGGGGGCAGGGAGCAGCAGCTCATTTGCATTTAAAGAGACGTAAAATAGGCATTTTCAAAATGATATAATAAATGATCTGTGAGGTATTTTGAGCTGAAACTTCACAAACACATTCTGGGGACACCTGAGACTTATACTGCATATTGTAAAAAGGGGCATAATAGGTCTCCTTTAAGATATCTTTAATGAAACCTTGGAGGTTTCAGTCCCTCCAATAAAAGTCCAGATAACCAAAACTTAGAAGATCTTACATTAAAGATGTTGTGAAATTAATCCATATGAATCGAGTAGTTTAATCAAAGTTGTGTAAAGAGTTACGATTACTTTACATGATGAACAAATTTAAATTAAAGCTTTTATTTACAGCTAAACAATGATTGACACATGCATAGAGTGCATCAAATATAAAGAACCTTGTAGGTTTCATTAAAAATATCTTATTTTGTGTTTTGAAGATTAACCAAAGTCTTATGGGTTTGGAACAACAATTGGAATTTTTGTGTGAACTATTACTTTAATTCCATGTTTAATTAAAAAAATTAACTAAGCATAAAAATCATTATAGTTTAAGTGTGTTTCTTAAAAGCATGACAAAAGAGTATATAAACAATGTTTTAAAGTAAAGCCTCTTAAGATTTGTACAAGTGCACATTAAAAACAATTAAACACTTCCTTTTTCACATGGGAGATGGAAACAAGGATAAACAGTCATTTTACATTGAATGATTCCTTCTCTGTTCATTAAAAGAAGGGGGAAGAAAACGTCACACAATTCTACGTAAAGGTTACATCAGTATTTTATGGAAATATGGGGTCTCCAGCTTTACACTGCCTCACCATTTCTGTTTAAACATTCAATATATCATCTATTTCCTTTTACTTCCTTCTCCATCGCAACAGTAAATTTGGTTGTCAACAACACATGCCATTTACTTCAAACTCAGCCTGGGCAAATGATGATGGCTGCACAATGTCATAATCTGAGGCTATTTTGTGTTGATGTTCAGGGAGTGGCTGTGATCTCACCAGTTCCAGTTCCCTGTACCTTGCTCTGAAGTCTCTAAAGTTTCTCACACATTAGACACTACCCTTATTTTGGTGTGCATTAGAACTTTTCACCATAGCAACTTAAATCTGCAATAACCCTGGAAAATCCCCAATTATACCCACTAACTAATGCAGAGGGTGAGGTCAATGTGGTGTTTTTGCCATTTTTTACTTTCCAAATAACTATTTGAATTTCCTTGTGATGGGATATTGAATACTATTGTAGAATAGCCTATTTGCACATTATGACTGACAATTTATAATGAAGACTTAGCTTAAACATGATTGTTCTGCAAAATGATCGGTCAAAATCCTGCATAAGTATTTATTTTTGATTTTACAACGATTATCTGACTTGAAAGCATACTACAAAATGCTTAAAATATAAATAAATAAATTCTGTCAATGTATGCATCCTCATGTTGTTCTAAACCTGAGTATATTTCTTTCTTTTTTCATGCTGAACACAAATGAAGATATTTTGAAGAACTTTGGGGTCCGAACAACACTGGACCAAGTTTTTTTTTTTTTTTTTTTTGTACTTGAGGGTGATTAAAAGCTTCCAATAAATAAGCTTATTTGAAATCCATCTTGGGGCTTCCCTCAGGCAGCAGTGGCCTCATTGGCAGCTTCATGTGATCTTTAGAATTAGCATTTGTTCTTTCCCAGCAGGCACAAAACAGGCACACAACGTCATAAGACGTTGATATTTGGTTAAATTTCGGTTGCGACGTCGGGTGACCAAAATTCAACGTAAATTCAATGTCTAATGTCAATGTTAAATTGATGTCCAATACCGACGTCAGCTGACGTTGAGATTTTGTTGTTTTTAGGTTGTGCAACCAAAATCCAACGTTAAGTCAACGTCAAATTGACGTCAAATATTGACGTCAACCCGATTTTCATTTTCAACCAAAATGCAACGTCTGTCCGACGTCATGTCCAACGTCAACCTGACGTTACATAGACGTCTGGTGCCTGCTGGGTTGGATCATTTTAAATGTTCGGTTTGATGTTGTGGAGATTTCTTTGCGATTTTTTACAGTCTAGCAGCTCATTATGTGAGACCCCCATAACAGAAGGTCCTGTTCCTTTTCTAAGCTGGAACTCTCAAATGACCTTGTAAAAGCAGTGTCTCCAATGATGTGGATTTAAAGCAGCTCTCTGAAACAGCCATGAGAAGCCAAAGAAAGAAATGTGGCCTCTCGGTTCACAGAGCTTTTTTCCTCCCGCTTAACTATTGCTGGCTGTCTTCACGCTTGGCTTTTGATTTGTATGGTGGTCCGAATAAAGACTTAATGGGTAACAATAGGTTAAAAGCTTACAATGAGGTTGCGTCATCCGCTAACATTCAATAAATGTGTGGATGTAGACGTAGGGAGTTCATTTTAAAATCACTAATACATTTTTAATTCAAGGATTTATGAGACTGAATGCAAAACAGAGACTCTGTGTTTGACTAGTTTGACAAAAACACATTTATTATTCTTTCATTTATTTGCCACAAGGTAATGTAATATTTTAAAACATGTCCAAACTTCAGCAAGCATTAACTTCAGAAATGGTGATCATATAGATTTTCATGGGTGTTCTCAAGGTTCAAGAGCAGGCGAGGTCAATCCTGTGGAACAATAGATCCAAAGCAGCTGAGAGTTTTAATATTGTGGAGTCGGACAAACTGTGTGCGGTGTTTAGATAGGAGAGTGACCATTTTTATTGGAACTCAGTCAAAGAAGGATAAACCTCTTGAAGTTTAGTTCAGTGCATTAATGATTTCCAGATTAATCATGTTAAAAATAAATGCATGAAGTGTTTTCTGGATTAGTTACGTACTAAACAAATGTGTTAAATCTGTCATCATGCATGCCTTTTAAAAGGACTCTGTGTACTGCTGAAAAACGTTCATTTCATAGCCAAAGACTCTTTTTATTGCAGCTTAGAGAGAGAGAGTGTGTGTGTGTGTGTGTGTGTCTGCATCGTGATGTAAGAATAATATTTATTAGTACTTCATATGACCACATGGAAACCCATTTGCTCCCTCGCATCCAATATCTTCAGCTGTGAGAAATGCTTTTGTCGTCAGCGGAAATACACTTCGTTTTCACTAATGATGCCACATTCTCATTATTAATAGAATTATCGAGGCTGAAATAATCACTGTTACAAAAGTTGTAGTTTTTTTTAGCTTTACTAAGTGTGCATTTAGTTATTGTTTTTATATATATATATATTTTTTTTTATTTATTATGTCAATGATATATATTGAAATTATATATATATATATATATATATATATATATATATATATATATATAGAAGTATATGATTTCATTTAACCTTGGCTGGAGAAGGTTGTGCTTTTGATTTTTCAATACTGTGATTTCAATGCCAAGCTAGTGCTTGCTGCTTCTAATGCTATAATCCTATAAGGGGGGAATTTCATTTGTTATGAAAATCACTGAGTTGGAAATATTTGAGTTGGAAATAGCTGACCACCACTGGTTTTAATTGACAGGGGATGTGCAGGGCTGGCAAAGAGAAATAGTCCCATTTAATGTTACTGCTTATGAATGCAGGTATTTTATGGTTTCCATAAACTTTTAGGTTATACCTGAAAAACTGCCCGTTCTATGCACTGCATTTTTATATATATATATATATATATATATATATATATATATTTTAGTGCTGTCAAAATTAGTGTGTTAAACGCAGCTTAATTTTTCCAGTTTAACGGCGTTAAAAATATTTAACGCCGTTAATGCAGGGGCGGGGCTAGGGTTGGCCACCCCACTCACAACTGCTGCTTCTGTCTCTTTTTTTCTGTCCAAGAATTGCATTTATTTAGACGCAGAACGTGTTTACAAGCACATCGAACGGGAGACGTTTCAGACGTACTCCACTTCACCTCAGCGACAGGTGCTAGTCAAACGAGCACGGAAAACGGTACAGGTGACAAGGACCTTCAGTAGAACAACAGTGAACTGCGGTCAGATGAGATGTTGTCAGGCCATGTCAGTACGAATTTTCCTATCCTGTATCATTCCATTTAAAGCACAAATAAAACTATGAGCATGCATGTCAGATATGCACCATGTTCAGCAGCGGCAGCTCTTAAAGTAATAGCAGCTAAATAACCTAATAAACAGCTGCTGTGATGTCTGTTAATCAAAGAACAAAATAAAATTCAATAACTTGTAGCTTTAAGGATTCATCTATGTTTAATTTAGAATTAAGTGTTTCAAACTTTATTCAATTTCTGTTTATTTCCTACTTGCTGAAGGGCACAGGTAAATATGACATTTATTATGATGGGGTTATGTGAAGATTGTTTTAAGTTCGCTTAAATTTGAAGTTATTTTTTAAAGTCTAATAAATGTTAAGATTGATAGCTCTCAATTATACTGTAATGTTGAATGGCTATAATCAATGGTTAAATATTAGGAAAAAGAAAACAAGTTCATTGAGACATCAGTTGTATTGTTATCAGTGATACTCTTTATGTTGTTTCTACATTAATTTGAAAACTGAATGTGAAATTATTGCAATATGAAAGTATACTTAAAAATTGTAATGTTAGGTGGGATTATTCACAATTAATTTCAGAAAAAAATGTGAAATTAATAAGTTAATTTTTTAATCGATTAACAGCACTAATTTTCTTTAGTCTTGCTTCAAACAAATGCATTATACCAAAGTTTATACCAGTATAGGCTATAACCTGTGGCTGAGCCTGACATGTGAAACACTGGAGATGGTTGAGCTCCGTCACACAATTGGAGAGGATTATCAGGACTGAGAAAGGTTTTTTCTCAGAGAAAGACTGAAAAGTCCTCTCAGCAGAATTCCAGTGTCACTGAACGCTATGGGATTGTCCATGGCACTTCATCCGGCCTTTAGTGAAGAGATTAGCTGGCGTGACCAAATGATTTTTCAGCACAGTGCAAAGCTTATCATTAACATATACATGATTCATACGCATTGTGAGGAGATCCCTCAGAGCAGTTCATGTCATTTCTGTATTTATTTGTGCACAGCTGATGGATGTATACATAGTATACAATGGATTCCAATAGAAAAACATAAATGCCTTTTGCTGTATTGACATCAAAAGATGAGAAAACAATGAAACAAAGAAGCACCTTTGGAATGAATGAGATGCTCTCAGCAACAACATTTGCTTTACAGGGGTTGTTTACACAAGTTACAATGTATCTTCATAGATCCAGCAGAGAATACAGCTAATATACGTACAATAAAACACGTTGATTTTCCATTTAAGAAACATGGTGACTTTACAGCTAAAATCATAGTGGCCGTATGTGTTTAATATTTCTTCTTTTTCCTCTGTATACTGTGGAGATTTTAGATATTGAAATTGTATTGTATAAGAAGTTGCTTTTGCTCAACATTTGCAGTACTGAGGCTGTATCAACATCAGTGTCTTGTAGCAGAGATCAGTTTTACGAGAAAAGACTTTCTAATTTGTATACTTATATAGATAGCTGAATTGAAGTTTATTGCCTTAAAGAATATTAACTGATTTATTTATAGTATTAACCGTTGTATCCCTATGTGTATAGTACCATTATATTAAACATTAACATTATTTTATTAATGTAAATATGTGTTCACAATCTGCCCAAATGGGAGGGTAAATTACTGATTACTGTCACTAAACCCAAACTAAAAGCCTACTTTTGGCATCACTGTTTTATCTTCTCTAAACCTAAATTCTACTTGTTGAACCTTCAATGACTAGGAACGCTTTAATCTACTGACTATCTCAGCCTAATATACTGTACGAATACAAATGATCAATAGTGCATGGACCAAGTCGCCCTATTTTTGCATACAATATGCTTCACATTTAGATCAAATTATTCACATGTATTTAAAGTCTGAATACAAACTCAAACACTTTCTGATATTGTCACTTTATCTACAACCGTATATAGAGGAGATGCTGTAAAAGTCTGCTTCTGTGACAGTTTTAATGCCAAAACATAACATTTTACAGCTTTACGTGGTCTGTGTTATTTGGTTGCTTTAAAACACCCTGTCCTTTTCGAGGTAGGCGATATCTGTTCCTTGCTACCTGATCTCATGAAGAAAACGTACCTGTGGGAACTTTTTCACAAGACGCGAAATACATACCAATAAGTACATATCACTGCAGTTTCCAACAGAAATGAACACTAGAGGCGGTAAAACATTGGGCACTTGTAATCATTTTCGTACACAGTTATGATTACAGCTCCATATGTTTAGCTTTCCGGGCGTAACAAGTTTGCTCGGTAGCTCAGCCGGCACGGAATTGGACTTAGAATGCGGAATCTTTGGGTACAAATCTCGTCAATAACATGACTCATGATGAAAGAGCTGAAAGATTAGAGATCGAAAAACAAGCTAAAACGGCATGCTTGCAATGGTGTTTTTACATCTCATTCACTTTTGTTCATACTATCAGGTCGGTTTAGGTGCAGTGCAGATGGTATGTTATTTTAAAACGTCATGGAGTATTAAACTTATAGCGCCACTCAATGGACATTTCAAGTCAGAACTGCGGTGACACCTACAAAACCAACGTCACATAAAACGTACCATATGTACGTTCATCTGTTCAGGGGAAAAAAACAAACACTCTTTTAGCACCACCCAGTGGACATTTCACATGGAATATGTCACGAAACGTACATGGCGGTACGTATTTTGTGTCTTGCCAAAAAGTTCCTATAGGTACGTTTTCATCATGAGATCAGGTTGGCACCTTAACATGTAACATGGTAATGGTGAAAGACATCCTTTATCTTTGTTTCATGACAATATTCTCATTACAAATGAGGGAACACGGACGCACATGTAAAAAGATCACTTTGGCTCCATAAAATGGTTCATTAGCAGGGCCGAACAATGCAAAAGTCCAGTTCCTGTGGCTTTCTTTTGCTTGAGCAGTTGTCTCTAGGTAAAAGCAGCCCAGTTTGAGTGATGCATCGCAGTGGGCGTCTCTTAAAGCCTTTACCGCAGGTTTTAGAGCATGAGGACCATTCGCCGATGCTCCACGTTGGGCAAGGGTCACCACACACCCTTATGGCATTGGGCTTTTGTGAGCCGTCACAATGTGTAGCTGTTTCCCCATCTGAATCCAAACACTGAATCAATCTACTTTGAACCCCATTCCCACAGGTAACAGAGCACTTATTCCAATCCGCGGCCACCCACTTGTAAGACGGCATCTGATAGGCTGGCTTCTTCAGCTCCACTTTATTGCTGTCCTCCAGCACGCTGTTCTGTGTAGGGTTCCTCTCCTCCTTTTTTAGGACCTTGTCCTCCTTATTTCCCACATTCAGGTAGTAGGAGTAGCGCACTCGAGGAGGTGTCATTTTACCCACCGACAACAGTTCCACCGTGAGAGACTCTTTGAGAGGTCTAGAGGCCTGCAGCGTCTCCACCGATGTGCCAGTTCCACTGTAGCGCAGCAGACTTCCCTTTACGATAATGTCTTTTTCTACTGCAGAAACCACAAAATTTCCATTCAGGAGATATTTGCCATGGATGTTCTTTACTGCTAAATAGTTGTCATCGTTAACCAAACCACGGTAACCGCGTTGCCTTACGTCCACATTTGCAGCTCCGACCGGTAGTGTCACCACAAAGTTATATCCATTCCTGAAAAATGAGATTAGATAGTATTCAGAATTAAAGATTTGGCTTCTTTTTGGCCATGTACACACTGCAAGTTTCAGAAGTGACAACTGCATTTAAATGCGGGAGTGAGTCCCGTAAATTATCGTTCATGCACAGAACATGACTCACGCCTGAAATTGCCATGAATGGCAGCGTGGTAACCATAGCAACGCTGTGGAGTTTACTTGCTATTTATTTTGCTTGTTGTCAGAAATAATCTACTCTAGAGGGACTCTGTTGTTATTGATTGATTCTTTGCAGAAGTCTACCGGAAGTTAAGTTTGGGTCACAAAGGACTGTATGCGCAGTAACGTTTGTTTATGTTATTGCCGTTGAAAAGGTTTATACATGCACATTGGCATGCTTCTTGTGACATCATCATTAACAGCTAGTTGTTCAGTTCGGTTCCGTACACACTGCATAGAATTTCTGTAAATGTGGTTATCACTACCTTTACGTTAATGTGATTGTCGAATGCGGTTGCCACTCCAATTATTTTAGTGAATTATGTGTGTACAGAATGTGATTAAGGAGTAAAAAGTTAACTGACAACTGAATTTAGCTGCAGTGTGTACATGTCCTTTGATTCATAGTTTGGAATTTGAATTGAATTAAGCCTCGTTTAGACTGTCAGCCCAAATCCGATTTTGTGCATGTCCGGATGGAATCTGATTTGAATAACTAACTGTCCACACAGTGTATCGCAACTGTTCATATCTGATTTGTGTGTCTATAAGCGCTCTTTCGTTTTACGGAACGTGTGTTGGTTTCTATGGCAATGCCATTGCGTTATTATGCCTACGCTAAAAACAACAATAACAGCAATACAGTTTGCGATACAGATATTGTCTTACAACATGACAACATGTTGCAGTTGCGCTGCATTATTTGTCTTGTGAGGCAGCAGCAGAAATGCAGGAAGCTGAAATGTGCAACTTTTTCTGTGCTGCCGTCTCTGATGGTTTCAAAACTCAAAGAGGTGCATATACTAGCAGTATATTTCCGCTTCACTTGCAGTTCGCAACAGTACAAGCTTGTTTCTGCAAAGATGTTTGTTATGTTTTCTACAAAAACGTTTAACTTTTTATGTTTTACGTGGTGTGAGGATGTGAAAAAGCTATGCTAAATCCAATCTGACCAGTCAGACTGAAACGGATTTCTTGGAATGCGATTTGAATAGGATTCCAAACCACATACTAATGTAGCTCAAAACGGATTTGCTCAAATTGGATTTCATGTAGTTCGTTGCCGTTTAGATATCTAAATATGATTGGATTTCAGTAGGATTTGCTCAAAAATCGGATTTGGGCTGATAGTCTGAACGAGGTATTAGGGACAACACTCAGGAATTTCAGTTGGAAGTTGAACTAGAATGAAGTTAAATTCGAATTTACAATTTAAAAACATTAAACAGATCTTAGCATGATGGCAAATGAAGTATTGTTCCAAAAATGATTGCATTTTTCAAACAAGAAAATAAATGATTAAAGAATTAAAATTAAGTATATTTTTAATTTCTGATTTAATTTTTCTACATTAATTAATTAATTACTTATAGCAGTTGTATGAGTTTCTTTGAATTTCAATTCATTTTAAGGTTATACATTTTATTTTATTTTAAAGTAGGGGTGTAACGGTACAGATCTTTTGGTTCAGTATGCATGTGTACCAAACAAACACAGCATTTGTTCAGTAAAACACTGTTTAATTAAAAAAAAAAAAAACAATTTTATGTTTTTTTTTTCCCCCTGCTGTACCAAAACCATACTGAACCGTGATGTCAAAACCAAGGTACATTCCAAACCGTCACGTTTATGTACCGTTACACCCCTATTTGGTAACACTTTATTTTAAGGCGTCATAATACAGAGTAATTACCTAATTAAGTACTTAGTAGTAGCCATTGTACTTACATGAAACAAAATGTACTTACCATGTAACTAAGCTATGGAACAGCCTGTACTTACAGTTTGTAATTATGTAGATGTAATAGGCAGCTACTGTTACACATATGTAACAAGCCGAGTCTGTTACACAGCTACTTGTACACTTAAGTACAATCTTGATACACTTTATTTTAAGTAGCTTATGCCTGTGTAATATTATGTAATTGTAATGTAATTAGAAAAATTATAACATGTATTTAAGCTGTGTACTGGTGGGTTAAATCAAACTAAGGTGCAGCTGGATAAGGTGTACAGTATAGATACACATGAAGTACACTTAAGTACAATCTTGATACACTTTATTTTAAGTAGATTATATCTGTGTACTTACATTTACAATTACATTGTATAAAGTCTGCAACATATATGTAACAATCTTTTGGTTACATAAGTAGTTGTGTAACAGACTCGGCCTGTTAAATATGTGTAACAGTAGCTGCCTATTACATCTACATAATTACAAACTGTAAGTACAGGCTGTTCCATAACTTAGTTACATGGTAAGTACATTTTGTTTCATGTAAGTACAACAGCTACTACTAAGTATTTAACTAGGTAATTACTTTGTATTATGGAAACCTTAAAATAAAGTGTTACCCCCTAATTTAAGGTGAGGTTATCAGGGGCGCCACCAGCAATTTTGGGCCCTATGAAAAATATGAGGTTGGGCCCCCTACCGCACCAAACATACAATATGGGGGGAAGTCGTGGCCTAATGGTTAGAGAGTTGGGCTAGTAACCTGAAGGTTGCCGGTTCGATTCTCACACCGGCAGGAATTGAAGGTGGGGATTGTGAATGAACAGCACTCTCTCTGCCTTCGATACCATGACTGAGGTACCCTTGAGCAAGGCATCGAACCCCCAATTGCTCCCCGGGCGCTGGAGCAATAGCTGCCCACTGCTCCGGGTGTGTGTTCACGGTGTGTGTGTGCGTGTGTTCACTATTCACTGCTGTGTGTGTGCACTTGGATGGGTTAAATGCAGAGCACCAATTTCGAGTATGGGTCACCATACTTGACAATACGTCACGACTTTCACTTTTTTCACTTTCACTTTCATATATTGCCCAAAGTATTTGGACACCCCCTTCTAATGAACAGGTTTGACTACTTTAGTAATTTCCATGAGTATGACTACTTTAGTAATTTCCATGAGTACAAATCTTAATGTTTAAGCATATAATGATATTCTATGAAACTGTGTGCGTCTAATTTTATACCATTAGTTTGAAGAGGACCCTTTTCTATTCTAACAAAACAATGCCTCTGTGTATAAGGCAAGGTTAAAAAAAAATAAAAGATTGATTCAGTCAGTGTAGAAGAACTTGACTGGTCTGCAGAAAGCCAAGTCCTAATCCAAGCTGAACACCTCTGGTGTGACTTTAAATGCAGACCTTCAGCCAAAAACTCATCACCAAACACCAATGACTTGTACATACAGTATATGGACAAACATATTGGGACACACCCCCTTCTTTAGAACAGAAAAAGGCACTTCCAAAACTGTGGCAACATAGATGGAAACATAATTCATGTATTTAAAAATTGTATTTCCATCTCTGTTGCAACAGTTTTGGAAGTGTCTAAAATGACTGTACCCATATGTACAAGTCATTGGTGTTTGGTAAAGAGTTTTTGGCTGAAGGTCTGCATTTAAAGTCACACCAGAGGTGTTCAGCTTGGATTAGGACTTGGCTTTCTGCAGACTAGTCAAGTTCTTCCACACTGACTGAATCAATCATTTATTTATTTAAATTTTTTTTTTTTTTTTAACCTTGCCTTATAAACAGAGGCATTGTCAGAAAAGGGCCCTGTCCAAACTATTGATATAAAATTAGAAGCACACCATTCCCTAGAATATCATTATATGCTTAAACATTAAGATTTGTACTCATGGAAATTACTAAAGTAGTCAAACCTGTTCATTAGAAGGGGGTGTCCCAATACTTTTGGCAATATAGTGTACAAGCCAACCTAGCTATTCAAAATCTTTGTCTGCAATTTAATAATATTGACCTATTACTTTTGCTATTGCTTTTGACCATTAGGTTTCAGTAACATAATTCATTCAGTACGTGTTCTATGGACATAGACTTTCTGTACCACACTATTCTGCCGATATGGAATGAGTTTGACTACTTAATCAGTTATATTAATAGAAATGCTTCCCTGGAGCAAACTAAAAAATCCTAAAATAATAAATAGGATACCCCATAACAGCATTTCCAGCAGTATCCAACATTTCTCAATCATGATCTTACTCAGCTAAATGTGACTACATTATGAACCTTAACCCAAAAACCTTTAGCTTAATACACTGTAGATAATTGTGACCCTGCCTGTGGAAACCCAGCTAAAGTTTTTTTTTTTTTTTTTTTTTTAAACAGTGGATGAGTAATTCACTCCTTGATTTGCTTAATAAAAGCCTCCTTTGAGATCGTTTTGACAGACATGTTTATTGTGTATTATTTTCAACGTGTTTATTGCTAAGTTTAGTTTGGCAAAATAGAAGCGCAGCCGTAATAACTCGCCTGCAGTGTATCTGGTTGCCATGACAACCTCCCGCGCTTCCTGCTGCTGTTCTTTGTAATCAGAGTGAATTTGTAGATTTTCTATAGCAAAACTAAAATGTGTTTAAAAGTGCGACTGACCAAATCGTCTGGCTCGGTTTGCCCCCCCTCGAACTCGAAGACATAATTTGACAGTTTACCATCTGATCTCACTCAGTGACTCTAGGCTACGTAGGACGGGACGAAACCATGCAGTGAATGGGGAGATAATTTTGGCGGAAATGCAGAAATTAGCCGTAATTTTGTTTTATTTGTAACTCTTTGGTAGATACATTTATAGTTTCTATTGCATTACTACTACTACTGTTACTACTAATAAAACAGATCTCTGAGGGCCCCAAAAGTGCATGGGCCCTTAGAATCGTCCTAACTCTCCCCCCCATTAGCGGCGCCCCTGGATGTTATTACAGTGTAATTACACAAATAAGTACTGAGTAATATTCATGAACTACATGTACTTACTTTAGGGTTAGGGTTTGGTTTAGTGCTAGTTACTTGTAATTATGTATAATTTACTGATATTACTATAGTAAGTACTAGTGCTGTCAAATGATTAATCGTGATTAGTCGCACCCAAAATAAAAGTTTTTGTATATTACATTTATTATATAAATATATATATGTAAATACATGCAAATATTTTCAAAACATATATTGGAATGTGTGTGTATTTATATATACATAATAAATACACACAGTACACACATATATTATGTAAACAAAAATGTTTATTTTGGATGCGATTAATCGCGATTAATCATTTGACAGCACTAGTAATACATGTGACATGTAACTATGCCACCTTAAAATTAAAATTCTTACCCATTTTAATATTGCTTCCTTATATTTGAATGACAATTTAAAATCACACTAAGGGCAATTCAAATTTTAATAAAAATCAGGAGCAGAAGTGGAATTTAAAAACATTTGCAAAACATTTCAGTGAAAAACAACCCTGCAGCTGACGCTAGTCCTTCAGATCTTATAAAACTGTAGACTCAGAGATAAAGCACTTACATGGGTTTTGTGAACATTCCAGAGACTTTCTTGCAGTTTTGGCTGTCTCCCCCACACACACCACATTTGTCAAACTTCATGTTGGAGCTCAGTTTGCCATCACAGCCAGCCTTAATGCACTTTTCCTGAACACAGACCGCTGAGGTATCAGGAGAACAAGGGGTCCCGTCCACCACCTGTAACACAGATAACATTTAAATTTACTACACTCCTTTTAAGCATTGTAACTTAAAGATGTTAAGTAATAACCAGTAATAATAACAAGTAAAACCTATGACCTTGGTTTTGCTAGCGTCATACACTACCAATTGAGCTATAAAAACACTTCTTGCTCTCTTTGTCCATATTTCATCAAACTCTTTTTATTTATGTATATGAAGTATAAAGATCTTAAAATTAAAATTATATATATTACTGTTCAAAAGTTTGGGGGTCAGTAAGTTTTTTTTTTTCTGTGTGTGTGTAAGAATTCTCTTATGCTCACTAAGGTTGCATTTGTTTGATTAAGATTTATTTTATTCCTGTGAAGAATATACAAAATATACAGAATAAATTAATAATAAACAATATATTATATTATATATAATATACATGATGAGCATGATTTTGGTCCAGTGAGTTGTCATGTGGTCATGACTAGTGCAGAAACCATAGACTGTAGGCAGAAACTCAGTGACCAACAGAATGTAGCATCACTCGTCACTTTGTTGCATTGCAGCTGGTTAGTACACAGTTTTATTTGTGTAACTAATGTAAGCTGATACGTTATAGCTGTCTCGGTTGCTGAAACTGTGAGTGTTTCTATCTACGTCATGAGCGATTGTGAGAAGCAGTCCTGCACTGTGTCTTTCCACACGGCCATATCTGATGGATAAGCTTTCACCATTACTTTTTAAATGTATCTTGTTCACTTTGAAAAGGGGATGTTATTTTTTCCATGAGATAAGAACTGCACACTGGCCCAGAACTCCTTCTGCTCATGAACCATGAATGTCAAACAACTTTGCAGTATTTAAGTGTGTATTTTAATTTATTTACCTTCTGCGCAAGGACGTAGAAGTATCCGGTGCCGTTGGCTCGGCAGATGAGCTTGCATCTATCCTTAACAGAGACTCCAGAGTATTTTGGGACCCAGACCACAGACGAGCTCAGTCTGTTAGTGTTCAGACTGATGCCATTAAACACCTCACATTGCTCCTCTCGAAAGCTCTTTGCTGTCACAAATGAAAGGTCATCGTCAGACACGAATATTGACTTATTAATATTGTTTACCATGAGACTGAAACATATGCTGTTCACCTGAGTCTTTACAGGGCTCTAAGTTGCAAGAGCGATACTTCACTCTTAGTCCCTGGCAGTACTTGCCCCCGTTTTCAGGGACAGGGTTGTTACAGTCCCTTTTGGCGAGCTGCACCCCTCCTCCACAAGTACGGGAACATGGACCGTACGGACCCCACCGACCCCAGTTGCCGTCTACCTGTGGAAAGAGTCCACACAATTGTAAAATCACTGCTGAGAAGACTGACAAACATCTTCAAAAAGATTACAATGAAAATGTTCATTTTTAGCAGAAATGTCATATCATGAGCATTATACACCATAAAAATAAATAAACATAAATAAATAAATACAAATAAAATAAGTAAATAAATAAACAAATGTCTTTTTTTACACTCTTAAAAATAAAGGTTCCAAAAGGGGGTTTCAACAGTGATGCCAGAGACAAACCTTTTCTGATTTTGAGTGTGAACATTTTAATAATCTATAAAGAACCCTTTTCCACTTTAAAGAACCTTTTACTTGTTTTTCAGTAAAAAGTATCTATAAATCCTTTAAACAAGATAATTTTAACAAAAAATACATATTTATTTGAGAAGCAACACTGGATTTCTTTATATTTTTATTGGAAAATTGAACAGAAATACATTACCCATCATAAATCTAATATATATATATATATATATATATATATATATATATATATATATATATATATATATATATATAAATGTAATAATTTCAGTTTCAGTGTGTAGTGTTAAAAATCTCAGTGTTCAAAGATTTAATTTTCTTTTTTTCTTTTTTTTTTTCCTGAAAGAAACTGAAACATATTCAGCAGGGACAAATTAAATGGATCAAAAGTGACAGTGAAGATATATATATAATATTACCAAATACTGTTCTTTCTGTTCATCAAAGAATCTGGAAAAATGTATTATGGTTTCCACAAAAAAGCACTATTTTCAACATTGACAATGAGATATTTCTTGAGCAAATCAGCATATTAGAATGATTTCTGAAGGATCATGTGACACTGAAGACTGGAGTAACGATGATGAAAATTCAGCTTTGCCATAACAGAAATAAATTACATTTTAAAATATATTAAAATAGAAAACAGTAATTTTAAATTGTCATCATATTTCACATTCTTACTGTTTTTACTGTATTTTTGATTAAATAAATGCAGCCTTGGTGACAAAAAAAGTCTTTGTTCAAAAACATCTTGATTTTTTTAACAGTGTACATTTTAGAATCCAGAAGTGACTGACATGTTAAATAAAACAATACAAGTGCATTTGTCTGTAGTCAGATATACTGTAGTTAGCAGATTACTCACCTTGTTTTTGGTGGTATTTTGCTTATCAGTACAGATCCCCCGATAG
>CM077253.1:17702568-17820068 GCA_039654775.1 Spinibarbus caldwelli | reverse complement strand
ATTTGCAGACAAAAACAGTCATTGACTCATATGAGAACCTCCTTTCTTACCTGCTTTGTAAACAAAATAGCTGTGTCCCAGTACTCTGGGTGTTTATCGTTGATCTTGTTCAGCTTCTTCTGCCAGGTGCAGAAATTGCGCAGCGTTAGTGCCGCGTTACTGGATACTTTGGGTCCTTTTTCCGCCTCATTAATCACCATAAGCTTTACAACCACTATACTGATGGCGTTCAAGATACTGGGGTGTTTGTACAGCTTTGCAGTGACAGACATGAGAGTCAAAAGGTAATGCTTCAGGTCGTCGCCGTGGAATTTTGCCATAGACTCATCAGCAACAACCAGGACCTCTACGTACCTCGGTATAGAGGCGAATCTTTTCGATCTGCTCATGCTTTTCAACAAAGTTTCTGTTAAGTTCCTCGAGTGTCCCTTCACGTGTTTGTACTTTTCTAACGATTCCACAACGCCTTGGTTTAAACTGGATGTAACTCCGCACCTAGATGTTGAGTTCAGAGCGTGAAGATGTCTTCTCCTGCGGATGATGTGCGTTGTTTCAGCATCATCTGAGATCATTCCTGGTGCTGTGCTGGTCGACCTGCGCTCTATGAGGTACTCCATCCCGTTGTAGGAAAACGCTCCTCGGACACCTCCACAGAGACTGAGAGCTGCATATGAATTCCTGTCTGCATTAATATCACCGGAGTAAAAGCATCTTCTGAAATCACCTCCTAAAAAAGCACTTGAAGATGATGTGTCATACTGAAATGTGCTGTCAGGAGCCAGAAAACTGGAGTCAGGCAGAAGATTAAGATAAAATTCCTGATTAAAAGCGTGTATTCTGTAAACAAGAAGTTCTTTGTTCAGTTTGTCATGACTTGGGTAATTTTCACGGTCAAGTCGAACAGGTTCACAAAAATCAGTTTCCATACAGAGGTATATTTTCGTTAAAAACAGCATGTGCAAGAGACAAAACAAAAGAACGGGGAAAACCGACATCGTTGTTGGCGGTGATTAGATATCCTTCAAAGTGTAATTCACACCGTGATGCTGTTGATCACGGTTCTGTACATCCGTCATGAGAATTAAGCAATGCTACAGTCGCCATCCATCGCCCTGGTGTTTCTCTCTGTGAAACCAGCTCTCGCTTTTATTCTTTTGTATGTAAACATTCCAGATTGTAATAAGAGTTTTTGGGAAGTTCAGATGAGAGCTCATGGTTCATGTTTAACACTGCAGACACTTCTGGCTCTCTAAATATGAGCATCAAGCCAGCCGCGCTTCATAGGTTACCTCCCACTCCATACAATGCTTGTGTCATTAGTAGAGGTGTGGAATAATTGGCAAACCACTTTGAGGGGAAAAAAAAATAATAATAATAATAACAAAATAAATAAATAAATAAATAAATAAAACAGACAAACGGTCATAAATAAATTTCTTCTTCTTCTTCTTCTTCTTTTTTTTTTTTTTTTACAAAAATATAATAAAATTATAACAATTTTCATAAAATGTCCTATAAAATTAAATGCATGTTTGTTTAATCCAATCAGTTCCGATTTTTATTTATTAATGTGAGGAGGTAAAAGCATCAAATCATATGATCCTAATAATTTTGATGATTTTACTTCATGAGACAATAGAATGTTCATTCAAATAGATCTGATCCTTACCTTCTCAAAATGTTAGTATAGCCTACAAAAACATTATTATTATTTTTTTACATCATTTATAGAACGTTTTTCTGCAACATTTTAGTTGGAATTTGTTTATAAAGTCATTAAGTCAGTTTTGACTTGTAAAGTCATAATTTCGACTTTTTATCTCGTAATTATGACTGAAGTCATAATTTCAACTTTTATCTCGTAATTTTGACTTTATAAGTCATAATTTCGAATTTTTAAGTCATAATTTCATTTTTTTATATCGTAATTATGACACGTCATAATTTAGACTTTTCATCTTGTAATTTCGACTTTTTAAGTCATAATTTCATCTTTTCATCTTGTAATTTCGACTTTATAAATCATAATTTCGACTTTTTAAGTCATAATTTCATCTTTTATCTCATAATTTTGACTTAAATATGTCATAATTTCGACTTTTTTGTCTTGTAATTTCTACCTTATAAGTCATAATTTCGACTTTTTAAGTCATAATTTAATCTTTTATCTCGTGATTATGACTTAATTCATAATTTCAACTTTTTATCTCGTAATTACGACTTTTAAAGTCATCTCAACTTTGTATCTCATAATTGACTTTTAAAGTCATAATTTCGATTTAGTAAATCATAATTTCGATTTTTAATCTCGTAATTTCAACTTTATGAGTCATAATTTTCTTTTTATATAGTAATTATGACTTAAGTCATAATTTAGACTATCTCGTAATTTTGACTTTTTATCTCGTAATTATGACTTTTAAAGTCATAATTTCGACTTTGTATCTCATAATTATGACTTTTAAAGTCATAATTTCGACTTTTTATCTCATAATTATGACTTAAGTATGTCATAATTTCAACTTTTTAAGGCATTAATTTTTTTTTCTTACGTGGCAGAAATGGGCTTCCATATGGATGTTTGCCTAAGATGGTTTAGAGAATATTTCAAACTAACATTCCCATAATGTTTGCAAAATATTAAAATGGAATATTCCCCTTAACATTGTCTTTAACATTCACATAACCAAGAAAAATTGGACATTTTGAACTTTTGAAAGTATTCATCCATAAAGCCATCACTCAAGTAATAGTATTCACAAACATCACACAGTGATATATTGTCAATAATTGTACTGAACATCTAAAACTATGGGCAACTTAAACATCTTTTCTATAACTGCTTTAATAGATATTGCATTGGTAAATAAAGTTTGAATAATTAGCATACATTTTTTAATAAATAAAGTTGTGTCTATTTTTATTGCCATTTGATAGTAATAAAAATCTAAATTTATGTCATCAATACACCTCCAAATAAATGCAACCTATTGAATAATGAGATATGTAAATATGATATTCGAAAACATTTACTGTGTTAACTCCAGAGCATATACAGTCTTTCCGTTTTTTTATCCATCATGCATTCCCTTGAGTGATACTTTGTTATCAGAATCCATATAAATCAGGTCCATCGTTGATTTATTTCATAAAATACACTCTTAAAACAGATGTGTTAAAAACAACACAACCTGTGTTATATTTTAACACACCCGTGTGTCTAGTTAAGGACAACACATTTTGTGTTAATTTCAACTCAACCAGTGTGTTATTCTTCTTAACACAGGTTGATATTCTTCAAATATTTAAATAGTGCACCTTTAAGAATAGCACATCTATGACACAAATTGTGTTATTTATGACACATTAGTGTGTTAAAAACAAAAACAAAAAAACAGATGTGTTAACCTGTGTTATATTTTAACACACCTGTGTGTCTAGTTCTTCTTAACACAGGCAGTGTGTTACAATATTTAACACATTAATATGTCATAAATTCAGAAGTGGGACTTTCAAGTCACAAGCAAGTCTCAAGTCAAATCCCAAGTCCTCAAAGTGTTAAAGTTAATGAGATAATTAAGTGACTAATTAAATGATGATTGTGCATTAGTGATGAACACCTGCTGTTAACAAGCGGCATCACTGAAGAAAAGAGAAACACAAGAACTACAGACTTCAGCCACAGCCTTGGATGGAATCAACTGAAAAAAAAGAAGAAGAAGAAAAAAAAAATAAGTAAAAAAATAAAAAAACACGATGCCACCATAATTGTGGTCAAGGTTTGCTTTAGTTGGTCTCTTGTCCCTTTTACTAATTCAAAGTAATTTGCTTCTAAGTAATTGCAATATTGTTTCACAGCGAACTTGTGCATTGCTGAATCAAACCTAGAAGTAGCAGATTAACTTATGAGTGCTGCTTATAACTCATGGTGAATGAACATCATGAAAGGATCTCTCTTTGGTTTATTGACTGACATTCAGCTGTTACAGAGCTGCGAAAAAAAGTGCCCTATTAAACAAATACCACTGTAATGCTTCAATATATATATATATAAAGAACTGTTTCCACTCAGGCTTTTAGACATAAACACTTATCATATGATCCTCAACAGTGGCGACAATAATTTTTCATACTGCAGTGCATGATGGGAGTTTTTACTATGGTGTTACCCAGCATGCATTGCAGCATGAAGCATTTTGTTGATTGTCACCATTGTTGAGATTCATATGCTGGTTCTTGATGTCTGTGTTTGTTGAAATAATACTGGAGTTCAAAATTTTATATTTATTACATAGATTTAAAATTCATTCACTATAACTTTTAGAGCAATACTTTGTTTGCATGCTGTAGTTTCACAGGGTTGACTATGCAAAACCTAAACATAATTATAAAAAAAATAAAATAATATATTTTTTTTTATTGTAATCAAGCCACCTCATGGCAACTATCTCACCACATTAAAAACAGCTAATATCTCTGCTCTGCTTTACAACACCACATGCGTTTGCTGCAGAGAGAGATCTAACACAGGAGTCAAGGGATCAAGAGCCCAACTAAAGCAAACACTGATCTCCAAGATGGTGGCATCATTTTAACCAATAAAACATCAACATCTGATCCTCTGTAATACTCAATAACAACAGGTGTTCATCACTAATGCACAATCATCATTTAATTGGTCACTTAATTATTTCATCAACTTTAACTCTTTGAGGACTTGGGATTTGACTTGAGACTTGACTTGGTCCCACCTCTGCCCAATCCTTTAAAGAACTCCACATCATCTCAGGAAATGTTCTGGGAACGTCATTGACACCGGTCATCCACCAATGAAAAAAGAAGAGCGAATTTGGTTAACAGCTTGTGGAGTGATGTAGGCAGCAATGTGATTGGATGATAGTTAACACATATTGTGTTGGACACATTGTGTTGTTTCTCTCTCTCTCTCTCTCTCTCTCTCTCTCTCTCTCTCTCTCTCTCTCTCTCTCTCTCTCTTTCTTTTTACACATGATCAACTTAAAATTACACATGTGTTAAAATGACCATAACACAAAAAAAAATGTGTTATTAATTAATACATCCTTTTTGAGAGTGTAGGCTCCACAAGTTTGTGTACTGCTAGATGCTATAGCAAGTCCTTCATATTTCCCTCAACCCCCTCTTATCAGCTGAGCTCCACATGGTCTTGACAGGTCCTTGAAAGCTCTTTGGAAGCAGCACAAACAGTAGATGACTGACCATGATGAAACCTACTGTGAATTGTTGCATGAACTGCCAGATGATTCACATCTGGGAACACTGCAGCTTCTTTGCCCTTGCCCACAGTGAAACAAGTCACATTTGATATAGAGATACTATGGACTAGCCTGTCTGGATATTGGAATAGCTCCATCAGTTTGCTGTTTTTAGAATGCATGTCAGGACCTTTCTTGATGCTTGTGACCATTGTTGACCCAAATATCATATTCTGTATAACATACATAAAGACTGTTTGTGAACCATACAGATTATTTAGATTAGTTGTTGTCATAAACATAAATGCTCATGAAAAGATTGTTTACTATAACCTTCTTGGTGGAGTTCACTGCCAGTTACTGTATACCTGAGAGAAAATGTTTTTTTTTGTTGTTGTTGTTGTTTTTGCAACCTTACATACTACAGCTAATGTAAAAAAAAAAAAAAAAAAGATTAATTCTACTACGTACATTAGGAGCGTTGAGGAATAGTCACAGGCCTACAATAATACAGTTTATCTTACAGTATAAAGTTTTAAATACAATTATATGTAAAATCTACATATTTAGGAATTATGGTTCAAGTAGCCTAGGTGTAAACGTATAGTGCATATTTCTACCTCATCTAAATCATCGTCGCCCTCTGGTGTGTGAGTCAGAGAATATCCATAAACTCCTTGAGACTGTACTAATCAGAACGAACACGTGAATGAAAAGAAGGTGTGCTTGTGTACACATTCATATACAATGTCTTACTGCCACCTTGTGGAGATTGAACATTATGTCCCATCTTTCCATAGTCTGCTTTGAGTCACCTACAATGACGAACATTGTTTTTATTTTTAGAGCATTGTAAAATAGCAAATAGTAATGTTTTTTCCAAATCGAATGCAACCTACTAGGTTTTATAGTCCCTCTTGAACAACAAGACACTTTCCAGATTGCTCAACACAGCACAGTGATAGTTCATTAAACTTAATAAGTAATTATGGTTTTCGTATTTTTACATAAAATTATATATATATATATATATATATATATATATATATATATAGATAGATAGATAGATAGATAGATAGATAGATAGATAGCCATTAACAAATATTAAAAACTATTGCATCATAAATTATTTGACGTTTTGCAGGAACATATTACTAGAGCACTTTAAAACTAGAAATGCAGTACTATTAACTACAGAGTTGACAAACTGTTGCTATTTAGGAAGGGCTGTGCTTCTCAGTTTTCATTGAGCAAACCCGATCCAGAGGGTTTTCATGAGCGCACAGTGGGAGGAGAGACTGCAGCAGCGCTGGATATCAAAAATAAACCTCTCATTTCTCAGAAAGTATAAATAGGCTACCAGCGCTTCAATTCAGAGACAGTCCTGTGGACTTACGAGCTCAAGAACTTTTAGCTTCAATTCAATTACACTTGCATTAAATAATAGCATATCTTATTCATTTTCAAAATAGATTTAAGCTAATGAAGGCATGTTCTGGACTATAAATGTTTATGATATTAATGGTTTTCGGTAAAGTAAGACCAGTTTATAATTATAATTTTAAATAGCTAGTAAATTCAAAAATTCGTCTTTTTTTTTAGAATAGCGGCAATTTAATAAAATGTGGTCGTGTGTAGTCACATCTATATTTATTGTTTGCCTCCTCGCTGAAACATCTGCTCACTCATTTGAGACCGAGGAGACTGTACCTGCACGGCTGACTGGACGCACCGCTGGACGAATGTCCAAGAGGAGTGAAGAACAACCCAGCTTCAGACTCGCGGCTTTCGGCAGGAATTTCACACTTAATTTGACACCGGACAGCACCTTTATATCGCCAGCACTGAAGGTTTATCGCATCAAAGCCAAACCTCAAGAAAGACTTGAGCCCACTAGCAAGCTGACAGAACTTTACAAGTCCTTGAATCAAACTGAAGAGACTGGAGCAGAATTATTGAAAGGTTGCTTTTACACTGGCGCTGTTGACTCCGATGAGGACTCTATCGTCTCTGTCAGTTTATGTCATGGGATTTTAGGATCATTTATCACAGATGGTAAAGAATATCTAATCGAACCAAAACTTCTCGGCTTGGGAACATCTGGAAAGTTAACCGAGCTGCTGCATGTCATTAAAAGAAGACGTTTTACAAAGTCCCCTCGGGTCTCTAAACCGCTGTCAGATATCAGACACGAAGAGCAGAGCTCGATGTCTAGACGCAGGCGCTTTGTCTCGACGCACAGGTTTATTGAGACTTTGGTGGTCGGTGACGCTTCTCTGACACATTTCTATGGAGATGAGATCAAGGTAGGGGCTGACAAGTGTACATTTAAAGATGTGTTTCATTTGACCACTTTTGACAGATGAAAAATCTAGTTGAAGCTGTTTCAGAACATGATAGCTGGTTTCTGGTCTAAGATGTGCAAGCACCATTTTAAGATGACATGACTGACTGGTGGCTTTCAAGGGGGTCTACCAGCTTGCACCAGATAATAAGTGTCTTTAGATACAGTATAATGAAAGTTCTTTAGACCTCCAATAAAAGCTCTGCTGATACAACAGTCCTAGTTTTGACACAATTGTTTTCTTGTCTACGCCGGTTTATGGTGGTCTTATCTGGTTTAACCAGCTAAGACCTGCAATTATAGGCTACACCCCACCCTTTTAAGACAAATACTTAATCGAAATTCGAAAAAAGGATAAAACTTTTTACAGTAAGAGCTATTTAACCTTGAGGGACCTATCAAAATGCCATAGATTGCAGTTGTGTGAGAAGAGTGAGTCATGGTTCATATGAATTGTACTGTACTGATCTTCACGCCCACATATGATCCACCACCCCCTGAAATTCTCCTTCATCGAGTCATCGAAAAAACAAATGATTGGAAAAGACTAGAGTGCGAAAAAATGCGCTGTCAGGGTCGGGATCATGAGGCAGATAGCAATCCAGATGTTGATACTGCGATCCAAATTTCCAAATTTGCAGATGGAAACACAATGCCTCATAAAGCAACCCATGTCAGCATGGACAACCAGCTGCTCCAGTGTTGATGTCAGGGCTTTCTGACAAACAAAGCACATATTTGTATAGCGTCAACAGAAAAAATCTCTGGTCTTTGGCTGTATTAGCTAAAAAAGATTCCCATTTAAAGACTATTGAATGGAGTATATAGATACGGTAAATATGGGTAATCAATGCAGGTGATTATTATACAGAAAGGGATTTTTTTAACATGCATGGTCTAATGCAGTGTATTGCATCTAAAACAGCTGGAGATATTACTGTCCACAATAACTGTAGAGTCTGCAGAGTAAAAGCCGTTCCTTTCCAGCAGTTCTGAGCTGTCCTGCCAAGATGTCATGCTTTTACACTTAACATTCTGCTGCACAGTTGGCGAATTGCAAGCTGTTGGTTTTCTCTCTTTAGCACTACATGCTGACCTTGATGTCAGTGGCTGCTCAGATTTACAAGCATCCCAGCATTAAGAATTCCATCAACATAGTGCTTGTGAAGATGCTGATCGTGGAGGACGAAGAGGTTGGGCCGTCCGTCTCCAGCAATGGTGGCGTCGCTTTGCGCAACTTCTGTGCCTGGCAACAGCTCTTCAACCCGCCCAGCCACAGGCATCCGGAGCACTTCGATACAGCCGTACTTTTTACTAGAGAGGTGAGCAGTGATTTATTATGTATTTCAGAGTCAGGTGATATCTATTTATGGGACCATGATGAAGTGAGATTCATGCCATTAGCTGAATTTAGAACAGTTGTCCCTTGTGGGGAAAAAAAAAAAAAACTTAAGCATACATACAAAGAGTACTTCTTATGGAAATAATATACACATTATTATTGCAAATATTTGCAATTAAATAAAATGTTTTAATGCTTTAAATTTATACTACATAAATGTATGCAATTAGTTAAACTTAAGAGTGCTTTTTGACTCACTTAAGTAGGACCTAAGTACATAATTATATTGAATTTTCTTAGAACTGCTTAGAAATATGGTTAAAATGTACTGCTGAATGACAAGCATTTATGGTAAACTAAACATACTTTAATACTATTTCAATTTAAACATCTTTGTCATGTATTTAAATATATTTGTAATTACACATTTGTAATGATGAAACTGCAATTTAGTGCATTTAAAATATATTAACCTTAAATGTAATGTCAAATAGCACTACAGTTAAAATTATAACCAATTAAGGTTACACTTTATTTTAAGGTGTCCTTATTACAGTGTAACTATACTTATATAACTTTATTGTTATTATAATAGTAAGTACATGTAACGTGTAACAAGGACACCTTAAAATAAAGTGTTACCCCAATTACTTTCAATGTGTTTAGTATGTTGACAAAGAATATTAAAACATGAGGATTTATAATTATTCCAAATAATACAATTACTAAAATTATTACAAAGTGCACTTTTTAAGTGTACTTAAGTGCATTAAGAAACAGGGAAGGTTACTTTGGAAAAGTCACAAGTTACCCTATTTAAAATGTAATAAGTAGTGTAATTATTTCAATTACTTTATTCATGTAATGTAACTGATTACATTTGATTAATGTAACTGATTTCATTTGATTATTTTTGGATTACTTTCCTAAATTTCTAATGAATGTTTTTAACAATTAATCATTTTCAAACATTTAAATCAGGCAGTGTTAACCTTACAGTAGTACTCAACACTGATTACTGTCAGAATTTAAAATCCTTCATCACTTGAATTAAGATTATAATAATTTAATTTTAAAGCTCAGCACTGGAACTTCAAAAACAGGCAAAGCAACACATTAATATTATTCAGCATATCCTAGATTTTTATAGAAAATATTCATAATATGTAACCCTCTTTGTAATTGTTAACATTTTCATAAGTAATTGTAATTAAATTACACATTTTTCTCAGTAACTGTAACTGTAACTGTAAATTTACTTTGTAATTAAATTACGTAATGCTGTTACGCGTAACTAGTTACTCCCCAATACTGTTAAGAAACATGAAAGTCAACTCTCCTTAAGTACACTTAAGTGGCCTTTTATTTCCTTAATATTATATTATCTGCAAGTACAGTTTTTAAAATATACTTACAAGATTTAAAGTACACTACAAGTGCACATTCAGTATAATTAAGAACACTTCTTTTTTTTCTTTTTTTTTTTTTACAAGGGGTTGTTTAGGTATATCATTAAAAATATGCATGTGGCCAGGTTCCAAACTTGACCTTTTGAACAGTGTTTGCTGCATTGCTCATTACTAGAGCAGTTATGGCATATTGAAAACGAGGCTGAAAATAGGAGCTGACTTACTACAGACAGCAGCTCCTCTGAAAGGTGAACACATGTGAGACTGACTCTCGGACTTGCCAAGGCCAGATGTGCCTTGAATCATGTGTGTTTTGTGGTCTTCTGCTTTGGAAACATTTGTCTCCGTCTCGGATCTCTGGGCAAAGGATGGAAAAGACTCCAGGCATGTTTTTGAGATACAGTTCAGACGCCACATAGTTACATTTTCTCACTTCATAGGTCTGCTGCCTGCCAAAACTATTTATTTGCTTGGTTTTATGATGGAAACACCACAGACCTGGAACAGCAATAAAAATTAAATTTTTTTTTTTGTATCCTAAACTGCCTTGCAGGACATCTGTGGACATCAGAGTTGTGACACGTTGGGTGTAGCTGATGTTGGAACCATGTGTGACACCAAAAGGAGCTGTTCTGTTATTGAGGACAACGGCCTTCAGGCTGCTTACACGACTGCACATGAACTAGGTCTGGATGTCCTCTGATAAACTCAACCTAAGCAGTTGTCAAGTTGATTTAACCGTCAGTAATATGATTTTGTTCCTCCTTTAGGTCATGTTTTGAGTATGCCTCATGATGACGCTAAGAATTGTGAGCAGCTTTTTGGACATCTAGATGAGCACCATATCATGGCTCCTGTATTCACTCAGCTCAGTAAGACCTTGCCTTGGTCTCCCTGCAGTGCTTTGCACGTCACGGAGTTTTTCGACAATGGATATGGTATGTGCATCCGTCATCTTTATTGATGGCTTAGCTGGGTCAATAATGTGATGATTTTTTCTGGCTATACCTCTTAATTTATTTAAAAAAAGAAGAATTCAAAAGATGAATTTTATATGTAAAGTGACTTAAATACATGTCTTCTGTGTTAAATGTGTTTTTAATTTCTGAATTAAATTGGATATTTTTTTTTGGGTCACAAAGTCAAAAATGAGTCAAAAAGAGTAAAAAAAAAAAAAAAAAACTGTCTTGATATCATAATGAAGAAAAAAACCCCACCTAATTAAAATAATAAAAGTCTTGAAAATAAATTAGTTTGTCAAAATATTTTATTATTATTATTTCTTCAAAAAAATCAATATTTGTTATTTAATACAAAACTAATACAATTAACTTAATTACTATTTAACAAAGCATAAAACAGGAAATTATAATTTAGAAATGACCCCTGCAGAACCGAGTGTGTGGCAAGGTCAATCAATTTGATATTTTATTATTTCAGGTTATAAAATATAAAAATATTTCAGCAGTTGCTAAGTCACCATTTTTATTTATTTTAATGATCTACTAAAATAAAAACGGAATAAGAACTGAAATACTGAAATAAAATTAATAATATGTATGCTACTACTACTACTACAAAAAATGACTAACTACTAAAATGATAAAAACACAACAGCATTACTAAAACTTACTAACTAAAATTAAAATGAAAACAGAAAATATAAAAATAAAAACTGATTTAAAATATTAATAAAAACTGTAATAGTGTCTCAGTGATACTAAAATAACATGGCATGACATTTTTAGAATCATTAAATTTCAATGTTTCTTGAAAATGGCATTTTCAAAACCAGCAAAAATACAAAGAGTACATTTGTAAGAATTTTCTGAATGCATTTTAATTCTGATTTTTTTTTTTTTTTTCATCATGGGCTATCATATTCACTTCAATAAGTGGAAGAGTTTGCAACAGCACAGGGAACTGATTCCTGTGAACGGCATTAAAAGTCAGCTTAACTTATGCACTGAGTGTCGGGGTCCCCTCGTTTATAGTAAAACACTTTTACATCACCTTTTGCTTTGAGTCAGAATGAATGCATTCCTGTCACTTCACTCCAAGTCATAAATCAGGAATGTAACAAATGTTTTCTTTCCACCGGGCTGTGTCTCTGTAGTATCCTTCTTGCACATTTCCTTTTTTAACCGCTGTATCATTTGAAGTGGGCAGTGGCCCATGTTCCCCACATGCATTTGTGCTCACTCGTGTTCCTCCTCACGGCTCACTCCCCCAGATGTGCATTCCTGCGAGTCTCCCTAAATGTCAGCTCCAGGAGCCCAATGTTCCTACTGTTACTCAATCCTTTGAATTCATGATTTACTACACTCTAACTCTTCCTCTGGATAATAACAGGAGACTGTTTACTGGACACCCCTGAGACGATAGTGGCTTTACCCACTGAGCTGCCAGGCATAAATTACAGCCTGGATCGCCAGTGCCAACAGATATTTGGAGAGGAGTTTTCACATTGTCCCAACACCTCAGCCAGCGAGGTGTGCGGACAGCTCTGGTGCCAGCAAGAAGGGCAGTCTGTGTGCACGACCAGGAACGGGAGTCTTCTCTGGGCGGACGGCACAAGCTGTGGCCCCAACAGGACCTGCCTGGACAACGTGTGCATGTCCTCTGAGGAAGTCATGAGGCCTAAGGTATTTGAAGCTATTCTTGTGTAACATAAATAGGATTTTTAGCCTTTCATTTAATCAATTTATAAGTACCTATCTGTCTATACCCTTTCAAAACGTACTAATTGCACCCTTTAGGACTAAAATATACCTTTTTTTAGTAGGGATGCGCGATACTGGATTTTTGCCGATATCTGATATGCTGATTTTTTCCAACTCATTTTGGCCTATATGTGATGCCGATACCGATATATATTAATCTGTATATATAAAATTATTTAATTTACAAGTGTCATGTTTGTGATTTTTATTCATGAAAGCTATAGCTTCTGACCTTTAAATCAAAGTATACTCGTGATTTTATGACATTGATTACTGCTTTGTTTAACCAGAAACACAATCTTAATGTTATTTGTGCATTTGACTTTCATTTTATTACAAAGTAGGCCAACAGCGCCCCCTAAAAAAATAAAACGCCTTACCAGACAGTCATTAGGACCCAGGGGAGGCTGCATGGGTAGTGACTGTTTAATCAGGTGCACACCAGAGAGGCATTATTCTGTACCTGTATTCTCAAATTAAATGCGGCAATCCACAACAGTGAATCTAATCAGCATTCAGGCATAATTTCATTTCAAGAATGACCACATTGCTAACGTGATCTTATCGGTAGCACACCCTGAACACATGTGAGTTGTTCATCTTATGGGCAAGACACATCGGCATAATTTTTCATATCGGACCAATGCCGATGTGTACATTTTAAGCCATTATCGGCCGATTCCGATATCGTTCCGATAATTTCGTGCATACCTTTTAGGTATAAATATGCACCCTTTAGGGATAAAAAAGGTACAAATGAGTAACTTTTGAAAAGGTACCTCCCTAGTGACAGCTTTTGTACCTTTTTTTTCTGAGAGTGCATTAAATCATACTGAATCATACTGTGCACTAAAATCATACACTTCAACTTCAGGAGTGTAGGACATTAATTTGGTTGTGTGGTTGTTTTGGTTCAGCCGGCTGTGGATGGAGGCTGGGGCGAGTGGGGATCATGGCAGCCGTGTTCGAGATCATGTGGAGGTGGAGTGATGTTCTCCTACCGAGAGTGCACTCGTCCATCTCCTCAAAACGGCGGAAAATACTGTGTGGCCCAGAGAGTGAAGTATCAGTCCTGCAACAAACAGGCCTGTGAGAGTAACCAAGGTGGGTTGTTCTCTTCAGTCTCAGACAGTAAATTTAATTAGCTATCTCTCTTTTCATATTGTGTTATTATAGTAGGTAACAATTCTTTGTTATTGCAGGAAAAAGTTTCAGAGAAGAACAATGTGAGAAGTACAACAATCCAAATCACTTTGATGTTCATGGAAATGTGAAGCAGTGGATACCAAAATATGCTGGAGTGTCGTTACGGGATAGGTGTAAACTCTTTTGCAGAGCAAGAGGCAGCAGTGAATTCAGAGTGTTTGCAGCTAAAGTAAGTCACATTTTACTTTCAAAATTTACATTTTATGGTTTAAAATTATACATTTGGCAGACACTTTTATCCAAAGCGACTTACACTGGTATACATTTTATCGGTTCTTACTTTCCCTGGGAATCAAACCCATGACCTTGGTATTTTTAGTGTTTGAGCTACAGGAATAAAAGTTCACTTTGAAAAACTTGTTGTAAGTATAACCATTGTTTCAATCTTAGGTAATTGATGGAACTCCATGTGGTCCAGATACCACATCATTTTGTGTGCAAGGCCAGTGTATCAAAGCTGGTTGTGACCTGGAGATCGATTCTAGTAAGAAGCTGGACAAATGCGGCATGTGTGGAGGGAATGGCCAGAGCTGCAGGATGATATCTGGCTCGTTCAATAAAGTTGTGTAAGGATATCTCACTGGTATTTTTCATGTGCACTGTCTTATGAATGTTGTTCATTATGGCCACAGTAATAGAGTGCATATGGCTGACCACTTTTTCAGCTATGTTGGTTCCAGAAGTATTTTTCCAAATGGAATTTTGAAACAGTCTTTATTAAAGCATTATAAGCTATTAAGCAAGCCAATCAGCTACAAAGGTGAATCACAACTTTGATTTAAACCAAAATGTATTTGAAAATCAGACAAAGGTATAAGACTGATTGGTTAATTAGGGAAAGGACTACAATACCATGAAGCATCGCAAATGGCATTATCGAATTAAAAATGATGGTAAAATAAAAAGTATTTGTTTGAAGTTGCTGATTATATCTGTAAAAATATATGTTTATATATATATATATATATATATGTTTAATTTATTGCAAAATATTTATATATACACAAATATTTATGTATTTTGAGACCATAAGGAGACTTGATTACATCATTTGTAGTGCTTGATGGGAGAGAGCTTTTCCTATGCGATTTGCTCACCACCAGTCTCTGATTGGTGAAATTTTCTGTAGATAATCATTTACATTTACATTACATTTACATTTAGTTATTTAGCAGATGCTTTTATCCAAAGCGACTTACAAATGAAGACAATAGAAGCAATCAAAACCAACAAAAGAGCAACAACATGCAAGCGCTATGATAAGTCTCAGTTAGCCAAACGCAGTACACGTAGCAAGGTTTTTTTTTTTTTTTTGTTGGTCTTTTTTTTATTTTAGACAAGTAGATAGAACATAGAAAAGAAAGCTAGTGTTAGTTTTTCAAGAAAAGCTAGCAGTTAGAGAATAAATATGCAATTGATAGAGGGTCAAGTGTGTGTGTGTATGTGTGTGTTTTTTTTTAAATAAAAAAAGGCAGATAGATAATATAAAATTAGAAAAGAGAATGCTAATCATAGGTATTGTAGTTTTTTGTTTGCAATTAAACATGTTAATTTTAAAAATAAGTTGAAATAATGCAAATAGATGGCTTCAACAAAAGCATATACCATTGATTAACAAATTTTGAGCTCACAACAGGTCTTCTTTAAAGTTTTAAAGTTATTGTTTAAAACTTTAAAGAAGACCTTTATGGAGAAAATGAATGAATTTTTACTTCCGGAACCTGATTGTTGCTCTCTGTCTAAATTTTCCCCATTTCTTTAGCCATGGGTATAGGGACATTGTGACGATCCCAAGTGGAGCCACTAACATTAACATCAAACAGCAGAGCCATGGAAGTATACCACACGATGGACATTATCTGGCTGTACGAAGAGAAAATGGTGATTATATCTTGAATGGCAACTTCTCAGTATCCACAGTGGAGCAGTATATTCCAGTGCTGGGGGCTGTGCTGAAGTACAGTGGTTCGTCCACCACACTGGAGAGACTTCAGAGCTTCCGCCAGCTACAGGAACCAATCACAATACAGCTGCTCTCCACTGCTGGGGAATCCATCCCACCGAAGGTCAAATACACCTTCTACATCCCCAAAACCATGTCTTTTAGCAAACCCAAAGACAAAAAGATTGCTGGCAAACTGATCCATCCTTTTGGGGTGCCACAGTGGGTCTCGGGTGAGTGGTCTGAATGCTCCAAAACGTGTGGTGCAGGATGGACCAGAAGAAATGTGGAATGTAAAGATAATGCTGGCTTCTATTCAAACCACTGCAATAAGGATCTCAGACCCTCTGATATCAGGCCCTGCGCAGACCTGCCGTGTCCCATATGGCAAATAGGGCCTTGGTCTTCATGCTCACAAACTTGTGGCCATGGGGAACGCCAGCGTAAGATTCTCTGCATTGATTACGCTGGGAAGATAGTGGAACCGGAGAACTGTGATCATGCCAAAATGCCTGAATCAGTATCTGAAAAGTGTTTCTACCAAGAGTGTTGAGGACATCATGCAGGCTTTCAAATCATCTTACAAATCAAGACACTTCTGTGAAACAATATAAAGAATATCATTTGACCGTGCTTCAGGTTGGAGCAGGAATTATTCAGCTTTAGATGGAAAATTGGTTGAGCTTTCATGAATGTTGCACGGACTGATCACTTGGGCTTTGGTTTTCCAGATATATATATATATATATATATATATATATATATATATATTTATAACCACTATTGAAGTTTGTTCCAATAGATATCTACCTCAGCAAGCAATGCTTTATTGCAGTTTCCCTAACTTCTGTTTCCTAATTGCTTTCTCAGAGCATTCAGCATAAATTATTTTTCAAGTATGTCATATTTAATGATTCTCAACAATACAAAACACACCGATCAGCTAAGACTTAACATTCATTTCAGGCTGAATTTATTTTAAATCAGTTCCAATTTTTTTGTTTTTGTTTTTGTACATTCAAATGTACTAAAAATTCAGTTTTGAAAGAAATTCGGTATTACAAAATGGAATTATTTTAACTTGGAATGGGAAAATCATGCTAGGAACTGTCATCTGCCAAGCAGCTATGAAGGTGCTATCATTCTTTTATTGATTTTACTTTGTGATTGGGGCAATAATTCTTGATTTTAGATCTTTATTTATAAACCTTGGCTTGCATTTATCAGTGGCTTATTTTCACTTTCAGAGTTGTAGCGTATCAATAAAACACTTGATAAAGCATGATCATATAAATCTATTAGAGCTATTTTCATGTATATTTAAAACTGTATCAGAGGTAAACAGTGGTTGAGCCTAATTTATATTCTGGAACATTAATAATTACAGGTAAGTGTTAGATCTAGCTAAATTCCTCAACAAACATAATGTTTGTGTCCATTCAGAGGGTTATATAACTTACCATTTACTTTCGCTGTTCTTTGTATTAAACACTGTTTTATTTCAAAAGTGCACATAGTAAATTGTTGTGAATTGCTACGTGAATGAAAACCTGGATGCTTGGAAACATAATTCCTTCCAGGGTTTTTATACTTCATGAGTGGATATGTCTGAAAGCTTGAAAGAACTGTGTAGATGTGAACTATATAAAGAAAAAAACAGAACAGCATGAAACTGAACTGATAAATAGTTAATGCTCCTTTACAATGATTGTATATGAATGTTAATATGGTATTGACCATTCCAGTTGTATACATTAGTCATATTAGTCATGTCAAAAATGCAACAAAACATATTATCCCTTCAGTGAAGGATTGTACTTTGCTACTTCTTCATTGTAAAGCTATTTATTTTTGTACATTTTATATTGTATAAAATGGATACAAATGATGCAGTGTTTCCAGATGTTGCTTTCTTTTTGTTTTATAACTTATCAATGACATGTCTGAAAATAAAAAAAATAAAAAATCATTACAAAAACATATTTTTGGATGAATGTATTTAATTAAAGCTTAAGCAAAAATGTAAGTGAAAAACATAAACATATGAATAGCTACAAAAAGTGCCTGGACTTGGACCTGCACAGCATAATCAGACAGGAAGACTCTGATTTTCCTGATATCACAAAGCATGAATATACATGCTATGATGTGATTTGTAAAGTTCAGCTGGATGTCAAATACAATAACAAGATTCCTGGCTGGCTGTAGTGTTGTTGACCTAAGTAAGGTTGAGCTATAGGTGGCGTTCCTTCATCCAGTCCAAAATGTCAGAAAGATTTCCTGAGAGAGATGCTGAGATCTTGGGCTTGTTGAACTGGAATGACCCTCTATCATCTGCATAATAGGAACAGGAAAAGTCATGAGACTTTATGACAGGACTCAAAGATGTTACAGGTCGAGAAAAGGAGAGGGCCGATCACCGAACCCTGAGGTACGCCAGTGGTTAACTGAAGCGATTAAGACACCTCTTCACTCCACGAAGCCTTGAAGGATAGGTCTCACAGTTTGTTGTAATATGGACATGCAGCTCTCCAGCATTCAAAAGGCTACTAGGTCTCAACTGTATTATTAAAAGGAAAATTTCAAATCATGACAGCTAAAAGTGCCTCTGAAACCCATCACTGCCAAAGAAACCTCTGATGGTCTAGTAAAACTAACACTGTGGCCCTAATGTGTGGCTTGGAGTTGCAAGAAACATATTTTGGCATGGCATTCAAATAGTAACAACTCCAAGCTTCGGCTCTGTCTTAATCAGATTGAATTTTATTGGGCCTCAGAGTTTTTTCCCTAATTTCGAAGAGGTGCTCTTTCCTAAAAGAGGGCCCCTTTGAGAGAATGTTTGTTTGATGGAAAATCCTATTCCACATGTCTGAGAGGCAGCTGCTCTCTATCTCTTTGAAAGGGTTTTGCATGAGTTTGGCTCTGGAAGAGATGCATCTGCTACAATTGTTACATAACTTCGCACTATATCTTCTGTCTAGCTTTTCCTTCCTGCTGATAAAATGAACAGAACTGCACTTTTAAAACAAAGCATGAACTCTAATAGTTTCACATATTTTCATCTAACCACATTTAAGGCCTTCAATTGTAATTATTCATAGAAGTATATACTTTGGTACGGGCTGGTGAACTGAACACGTTATCTACCAACACAATAGTCTAAACAATTCCACAAAATGTGTTTTGTGAGCTGTTTATTGCTTACCTACTTCTCCAGACATCATGTTCTCATAAACTGCCACATAAGAACAGGCTGCACATTATTATGTTGTGCAAATCTACCTTTAGGATGTGGAACAGAACTTTCAACCTCTACTCCACCCAAAAACACAAAGCAAAAATGTTTCTGCCAAATTACAGCAACACACACATTGTTCTAATATGTGGTTGTGATTTACAGGTAACTATAGCACAGCACTTTTTATCCAAATTGAATTATATTGAACAGATTACGTGCCTGACTTAGAATAGCTCGCATAGTTGAGAAAATTAACCAGTGGAAATATTCAGAAACCAGATCAGGACAAATCTATTGCATCTCTGCTGAGCCAGTGGAAATGATCATCAATAAAAGGACTTTCATTTATTTTCACCTGCTGTTATATAATCATCATACATTCAGGGTTATGCTAGGGGTGCACATCTTTATAACATGTTTCTTTTTAATTACAGCTATCACAAGCTATTCTAACATGCTTATGGGTACATCTTGTTTACCTAGCAATTTTTTACAATTGAATTACAATGCACTGATTGTGTGTCTTGCCCAAGGACTCAGTGGTGACAGATTTGTGTTGTGAACTCAGAAAAACTCCTATTCTCACTTCCTTCTCGCAAGCTAATTGCTATCTTCACACAGACCCTTGAGCATACAGACTACAAACACACCCTTATTTGTTTCTAAATGAAGCAACACAGTGAGCTAATGCAAAACACATGAAGATTCAAGTGCCAGACAAACAGCATGAGATAAAATTCTATGTGCTATCCAGACAAGTCTAAAAAGCTGTTTGCACTCCCATTCATCTTAATGCCACTTTATGAAGTAGTAGTTTATTTGAAATATGCCTTATTTCCTCATTGCAGCTCATGAGCACTCAGTTCTGTTGCCAGGAGCCAATCACCTGAAGATAAATGCCATGTGACTAATGACTCCAGATCTGCAGAAATACAACATCATGGCAATGGCTGACGACTGCAACTACACTGTGATGTCAAAGGGAAAAATATGTTGCGCTGTTTTTAAGAATCTGTAATATAATGAAATATTTGTTTATATTTTTACATTTTTATTATATTTGCATATTATCTTAATGCTGCTTTTCAAAAATATAATTAATTTCAAATGGTTGTCAGTGAAGAAAGATGATTTCTGTGGCCAGACTTCTGTTTTCTGAACCTTCATGATTTCTGTCAACTAGCAGGGTCTAATGGTCCCTGAGACAGATCTGGGCTGAATGAAAGAATGAATGAATGAATGAATGAATGAATGAATGAATGAATGAATGAATGAAAAATCTTTTTTTTTTCCCTATCCTAGGAATAGGGAGTATGGAAAAATCAATTGAATCAGAGCACCTCTCCACATGCCCCAGCAAGATAGTGTCACAAGTTTAAAATGTCTGTCAAAGGAGTGAGCTAATGCATATTCCTGGTTATAAAATAACTAGTACAATACTATCACAAATCTCTAATCTGTGACTCAAAGGTGGGCATAGAACAAATGCTTGTGCATAGATCAAATGCACATACTGGTAATATGCATTTGACAGATTATAAAGCAACATTTGTATATATCATGTTTATACATGTGCAAATGACATGATGCTTTAAAGATGTTCCGGCCCCACTAAAGTTAACTGCTGTCTATGTAGCCATCCTAGTCTTTTGGTGGAAAAACAGTTTGGGAATTACTTCTGCAAACCTTGTAGCAATAACTTTAACAGCTCAATCAATTTAATTAATTTTCAAGCTGTTATTACCTGTAAGTGTGGCTTTCTCATTAACCAACAGCCTTTAATGATTTACAACACCACCCATGTGTCTTAAAGAGACAGTGTCAAATTTGCATAGAAAACTCTGCATTGAAGAATTCACATAATTATTATGTGAATTATAACTTTAATTTTTTTTTTTTTTACTTTTTGACCTAATTATTGTATTTTTTACAACTCTGAATCTGTGTATAAAACCTTGCAGACGTTGTGCTATTCTAAATCTTACAGAAGGTAAGATTTATTTCCAAACACTTCAAGAATAAGACTCAGCTATGCAAAAATCCTATTAAATAATTATTTTTGCACAGACTTCTGGAAAATCCTGATGATGATTTTGGCTTAACTCTCTCTTTTATGATCTCACAGTAAAAATGGTTTATAAGCTTAGCTTTTGCCTGTGTTGAAAAAGTCATTAATTTATTAAATCCCATTAATGAGAATTATTCTTTTATTTGAATTATACTCTTTCACACATAACGCCACATGTGTTTTTAAGGTAATATTCAATATACTTTACGTGTATGTGGCCATCATTACAATCCAGTCAAGACGCTGTTAAACTTTATAGTTTATGCTGAAGTGCAGCTTTATTGTATTTATATAAAAAAGTATTTGGGCTTACATTATATACAGTAAACTGAAGTGATTAGTATGGTTATTTTCATTAGCCAGAATGAACAGTGATTTTCTTTTCAGCCAGAATTTGAGGAGGTAACCTGAGACAGGAGTGAAAGGTCAGGCTTTGATCAGGTTTTAATTCTTTGCTCGTCTAGGCATTTATTTTCCCTTAAGGAGTTACAGATTTGGTGTGTTTGTGTGTTGATTCACACAGTTTTTTTCTTTTTGCCCCCATTACATTTTGACAACTGTGTCCTATTTGAACAATTAATACCACAAGGTAACCTCAGGCTTAGTTCCACTCTGTGACTGTGCACAAAACATTCAAATAACTTGGTCAGTGTTTATCATTATGCAACATGGTAAGAGATTTATAACACAGACATTAAACTTGCATTTAATCAATTGTGACCTATTTAATGGTGGATTGCAAGAATATGTTCTAGAAGTATTTGCTTCACTCTGTCAAATAAAAGTTGCTTGGTGCCATATGAACAACACTAATGAAACAAAGGCATAAAACAGCAGGATCCCTCTTATTTAGCAGCTTTAATTAGAAACGTGTGTATTTAATCTTTTTTTTTTTTGTATTTAATTTCACTTTTTTTTTTTTACTTAACTTTTATTGTTTAATTTTGAGTACATGGACATGTTGTTGCACATTCATGTTTTAAGCAGTAAACTTTGAAAGACTCTAAAATCTGTTCAAATGAAGTTCAAATATATTGGATATGATTTTGATTTACAGATTTGATATGCTTATAATAAAAGTGCAGATAAATAGAAAGAATGGCATGCCAAGGGTGGTTTTATCTCCAGTTCAAGTGAAGATAAATATGAATTTCACTTCACAAGATTGATGGAATTGTGTGGATTATTGCGACGTTTTAATCAGCTGTTTGAACTCTTATTCTGATGGCACCCATTCACAAATTACAGTGCTGTTACTTCTGTTTCAGGTGCAAAAGTCAAACAAAGCAAATTTAATATAAAAATGTTTAAAAAAATGTTTCTGAAATGTAAGAATATTACACAACACAATAGTTTCCATTATGCAAAGACTTTTCGGAAATTCAATTTCATCTTTCAAATTTCAAACTGGATTAAAAGTTAATATATTTGATCATCTTTAATAAGTTCAGCCCTCATGATAAATGCACACTGAATTCACTAACAGAAATGGAATGATGAAATTAAACGATGGCACTAAATGTATTACCAACATATTTTCCACAATTTTAAACAGATTTATTCCACTGCAGTGATGAGAAGCAATGGAAAACCCAACCTGACACAATACCAGTAAAAACCCCTGTGACACCTGTGACATTTTCCAGTGGCCATTATTTAATCCAACACGTGCGGCACATATGCAGCACATCATCTCCTGAAGACTGTGAACAATTGCATATAATTTACTAGAATAAAGAGCAAGGAACACCATGCGCCTCACATCCATCATGTTGCAGATATAGCATATGCCTTAAAAACAGACTTCTGTTGGTTCGATCAAAACAAAAAGAGAAGGAAAAAGTGAATAATAGATATATTTGATGGGTGATAGGTTTAGAATGAAAGAGAAATTAATGTTATAGACAGGCCTGGCCAGATATTAAGAGTCATACAGCTGACATTCATTTAAAGGAATAGTTCACCATAAAATGAAAATTAGATGAAAATTTACTCACCCTCAGGCCATCCAAAATCTAGATGAGTTTGTTTTTCATCAGAACAGATTTGGAGAAATTTCGCATTACATCACTTGCTCACCAATGGATCCTCTGCTGTGAATGGGTGCCGTCAGAACGAGAGTCCAAACAGCTGATAAAAACATCACAATAATCTACAAGCAATCCATACGACTCCATCAATTAACATCTTGTGAAGTGAAAAGCTGTGTGTTTGTAAGAAACTAATCCATCATTAACCTGTTTTAACTTCAACATTTGCTTGATCTTTGCATATTTGATCCCCATTGATTCCGGCAAGATGATTTTTTTTTGTCTTTTTTGCAAGTTGATAGTTCAGGAAATATATTGCATTCAAGAGTATTCAACATATATTTTGATCACAGATGTTCCACACAACATACAGCAAAGGTTAGATGTTTTTTTCTGCATGCAAAAGCTTTATTGCTTTGGAAAAGTCAAATAACTTTATTTGTTTTATTGTTTTGCTTTATTTTTCAGGATCCACTGCCCTCTCACAGGCCTACCCTTTATGAGCTGAATTCTCTTCAAACAAATACTAGCCCTATGGCCACACTGAAATTATTTGGCATAAGTAATTTATTATGATGGCAGCCTTCAACGGAGTCTTGCTGGCACACACTAGGAAAATGTTATTTGTCTGATCACTATCAGTGCACTGTTAATGTAACTATAATTACATTATTATGGTTATTATAGTAATTATTATTTTATGTATGTAGTTTCATTTATGTTTGTGTTTAATAAAGGAATGGAAAAACTATTTACAAGCTAGAGTTACAGTTTTTTTAATGCATGCAATAAAACTTTATGTTCCTTTAAAACAGGATGGACTATGCCACAGGAAACTGGTTTCCTTTCCTTGGAAAAGAAAATCTTTTTTTTTTTTTTTTTCCTAGGATAATGTGGCGGTATCACAAACTAAGCCTGATAAATAGTCATGGATAATAGTCTAACATGGTCAGATCATGCACCGTGCAGGACTAAAGCATTGGTCTTAATCAAAACGAGAGACATGATCCTACTGTGAGTTACATTAGGCTTCTGTAAGTCTGGGCTGGAAATAAGTTACATATGGAAAGCTAGTATTAGTTAAAACAGATGTTTTCTAAGTGGAAAACCTGTAATTTGTTGAACTAATGAACAGACATTTGAACATTTATTTATTTATTTTTTATAATCAAATCTTCAGACTTGCAGCAAACTATACTACAAAACACACAGTAGCCCTAAAGCATAATAAATTATTTCCTTTTTTGTGGTGGTTGGCATATGGAGCATAAAAATAGAATGATCAATAATTCATAGTTGACCATTGACTTCTGAATGCAAACACAAACAAATCATTTCAGAGTTTTAACCACAAGAGATAGTGAGGACACACTTCCATCATCACAAGAAGTTATCAGCTAAACAAATTACATCACATGAAACAGTTTTTAAGGGGTGACCAAAACAGCCCAACAATTGGCTGTTTGCGGAGAGTAAACAGATTTTTTTCCAAATGCATTGATGGCTGTAATTTGGTGCCACATGGACACGATGTAGCTATAGGCTATGCCTTTTCAATTCAGAGATCTAAAGGAGAATGCTATTGTTACAAACCATTCAATTTAGCATTTAAATGAATGTAGGCTTACTGTTGAGAAGTGACAGCTCTACTAATGAAACTAATGATTTTTTCACTGTTTGTATAACTCTGCTTGTTTGCGTATTTCAGACAGCCTGCATCCGAAATTGCATACCTCTACAATATAGTATATAGGCAAAAAATTTACAGTACTCATAAAAGAGTAGCCTACTTCCGGCGTGATTCTAAAGTGTGCATATGATGGCCACTTCACTACCGCATGAGGCCATGGGAGAAGATTTATGAATGGTAGTGACGCGCAACTGACGATAGGTCATGTGACAATGACAACACGTGAATGTAGTAGGTCCAGATTATATTCATACTATATAGAGCATAGTCTTTTTGTAGTCGTGAAGTAGCTAATTACTATCAAAAAAATACCTACTCAAGAGAGTATGTGATTTCGGACGCAACCAGATTGTCAGTGTTTTCAGTGACTCAGTCACATCGCTGTTCCACTGTTTGAGTGAGTCATTCAACCACTCGATTCGTTCAAAACAATGATTCAGTCAGGAACGAAACTTAGGAGACGTGGCTGATTTGGTTTTTAACAGTTTTCATTAGCGGAACAAAATAGACAAACACAATACTTAACCTACTCATCTTCAAATTTGTTTCTTGCATTCAAACTTTTGCATACAAACAAACAGGCTCGCAATTGTGCTGTTTTTGTTTACCTATTCTATACAGCGTTATTCTGAACAACAACACTCCTGATATCTATTGCTTAATTTAGAACCCAACACCCTCTAGACATGATTAAGCCACAAAATTTACATGTACATATAGCAACATTTTAAAACACACACATTTTTGGATGTAGCAAGTCCCTCATCCAAAAAAGCACATGGGCTACACATGAAAACACATTTTTTTATTACATTTCATTATTGGAAATAATGAGTCATCGTAGAGAACTATATAACCAACTTGATAGAAATAGTCAGTGCCAATATAGGCCTATATGTAAGATCCAAACGCACCCTGAAGGCTGTATTACTGCATGGCTCTTTACGCAGAGTGCTGGAAAATTCCTTTGAGAGAGCCAAGAGAATGTTCCTGTGATAAGACAAGCCACTGCTCAGGGTGACAGTGCAAATAAATGATTCAAGATCATTTCCCTGCAATCTACAGAGATCAAACAACCTGTGTAATAAGATTAACCACACTTCAGCACACATTTATCATACATCCATAATGAAATGAGACTGTTGAGATATGGGAGTGTGTCTCCTTTTATAGATGTATGCTTGTGAGAGTTTGTGTGTTGTGTGTGTTTCCGTATGATGCCCTTATATGGTTCTTTTATATGTATATTAAAATGATTTCTGAAGGATCACGTGACACTGTGGACTGGAGTAATGATGCTGGAAATTTCATTTTAAATAAACATTTTAAACTCTTCACCCTCAGATTAATGAGGATTTAAAGATGGAAAACATATCCGATTGATGTCCAAAGATGCTGGTATTATAGAGACTTTTAGGCTGCATAAGGAGGTGAACTCAAACCCTGGTAGTCCATCTTGGGAGAGATGTTCAAGTGCTTTGCCAGAGAAAATGAGAATGGGATGTTCCCTGTAGACCAAGAACAGGAAGAAAAAAGTGAGAGTGCTTGAGAGTTCATTAGAATCATTCATTAAACTATCCTCTGGTCCAAAAAGAAGACGACTGTTTAATTTCCTAGATTGTCAAACCTCCTCCATCTTTGTGAGTCTCCATCTTAAAGGGATAGTTCATCCAAAAATGGAAATTCTGTCATCATTTTAGTCACCCTCAGCTTGATCCAAACCTGTATGACTTTCTTTCTTATACTGAACACAAAAGAAGTTATTTTAAAGAATTAGGTAACCAATGGTCCCCATAGACCCCCTCAAAAACAAGAAAATACAGTTTGGAACAACTTGCGGGTGAGTAAACGATTTTTTTGTCAGTGAGTAAATGATGGGTGCGTCTCAGTCAGCTGCCTATAGCTCCTGAGCTCATGAATCAGTATATTGTGTAGACAAATCTGGTCACTGCTCGCTATATTGGGACAGTGATTACTCAATTACAACATAACGTGACAACGTACAACATCAATGTACATCGCTGTAGAATGTAACCACTGGTAGTAATCAACAACAGAAAAATCTAACTTAATCAACTTTTTGATTTTTTTTTTTTTTTGCCCTTTATTGTCCTGTTACATGTCCTTACAACATTTCAGCCGAATATTAATTATAAGTGTTAATTACATGTGTTCACAACCTGTCTAGTGATGTGTGTTTATGCTGAAATACACAAAAAAAAAAAAAAAGGTTTGTCATTATATTTATGGAGTTGGCTCCTGCATTTGTTTCACACTTCAGAAATGTGATGCAATTTCTGGTAAGTGAACGTTGATGCTCCCTGATTTTTGCAGTGCACTGTGGGATTTTTCAGGTAGCAAAATTTCCAGTGCACTGGAAGGATCTTGCAATTCAGACTGCCCTTAAATAGCCGACTCTCTGATCAGTGCCCTGACTACTGAATAAGTAGCTGATTGAGAAGCACCTGATGAATTTTTGGGTAACTATCCCTTTAACACTTGTTTGTGAAATCAGCTGTTATACTGTTTGCCACTTTCATTAGACTTGAATGTCTAATCAAATTGTCTCTACAATAGATCACATTTAATTTCTGACAGGAATGAAAACGAGGCTGTGAAGGATAGAAGTAACAACATAGGCCTACCCATTTTTCAACTGAAAATACGTCTTCAAGAAAAAAACCAAAAACTCTATTATACAGATTTTAAAGTTGTGAGTTGTGAATTTTACATGATCTAGGACTTTTATACAGTGTGTGCCATAGTAAAGACTGTAAGCCTTAGTTTCATGTGTTGGGAAAGTTACTTTGTAAATGTAATAGGTTACAGACTACAAGTTACTTAAAACTTTATTAATGTAACTGATTACATTTGATTACTTTTTCATCACTTTTCTAAATTTCTAATGAATGTTGTCAACTGTTCTTTTATAAACATTTAAACCAGATGGGGTTAACCTTACGGTAGTATTCAACGCTGATTAGTGACAGACTTTTCATCACTTTTACCACAAAATCAGACTTTTAGCAACTCTTTTTACTTTGAAATCGATCTGAGGTTAAACACAGATTTAAAATCATAACAAGAAAGTTTAATAGTTATGACTATTTTTGAAATCAAATCTTTGCATAGCTATAACAGGAAACACTGGAAATGCCTTGAAAAAAAAAACTGTCTTAAAAAATAACGTAACGCATTGCAATTGCACTTATTTTGTAATTAAGTAATGCTGTTACATGTAACTAGTTACTCCCCAACACTGGTGTTAAATTCAGTACGGCGTCTAATTTGATTAAAGTCTATTCTGGCAAGTGACCCTACAGTAGATTTAAGCAAAAATCATAAATATATTAAAAGGAAGATATTTTAAATGAAAGTAATATTTTGAAGCCAGTAGAGTATCTTAAAATAGTGAAACAAGTGCGGTTTTATGTTCTTAATAAGAAAATGTATTCAGATAAAAAATTCAGCTTTATTGAATCAGTTAGATGCTATTTAATTTAATCAATTACATTTTTATTTATTTAAATAAAGATTCATTTACATTAACTTCAACTGTGAAACGTTTTGAAACATAGTTTTTATATTTGTCCACTAGAGGACAGTATTGATCACAAAATGAATCACAGAAGTTGGTTGTGGCTAAGTGAGGTTCATGTGACTTACAGTATTTACATACTGTTGCAGACATTGACAGATGTATTGTTTTTAAAGGTATGACAACACCTGTTGAATTGTGATTTTTATCTCTTTGAAATGATGATCTGATGTATTCAGGTGCATTCAGTTGCCTGTTGTTATTTCATATTACTTGATGGAAAATTCTCACAGCATGAATCACTCATTTGTCAAATAAAAGAGCACCGTAGCTAGTTGAAAATAAAGATGGAGATTTGCTTTGCATAATCATAATTCCATGCAGTTAGTTTGTGTTCTAAAATAATGACCACACCACATTTGCTTATGGATTTTTTGCCACTTTGTCAATATTTTGAAGGTTATATTATAGCATCAGACTGATAACAAAAATAATTTAAAAAAGAAAATTCAGAACATCGCCTTTCCTTAATACAGCATTGCGTGTTTTTTCTTTGAACAGCATTTATTCAGTATTAGTAAGCAAATGTCTATCCCTGGAAGTTAAAATATCAAACCATTCTTTGTTTTCATTATTTAAAAGGCGCATACTGTCTGTCAGCATCTATCCAAAAGTAAATAACTTATGGCCTTACTGGAAAGTCTCTCACAGTCAGATTTGCATTTTTCTATATTTAACAGCAAGTCAAAAAGAAAAGTCATGTATTGTCAGTCAAAAAGCACCTTACATTATTATTTTTAAAAGCTGCGCATAACTTAATGTCTGTCCACATTCATGCATCTTAGTTATTAAGTGTGATATTAGAGTTTGATACTTTGCTGCCATAAAATTATTTTATGAAACTCTCCGTGAGACTTTATCTACTCTGTAATTTAGTTAGAAAATGTTGAGTGACTTCTAAGAACATATTAGCATATTGCCTTCAGCAGTTACAACATGCTCTTCTATTTGAAGGTTTTCATGTTCAGTTCAGTGGTTGGCATATACACGAGCTGAACACAATAGATGTCACAAAGATTGGTAACTTGTCAAGCCGATACTTCTCTCTAACCATCTGTGCAAGTGCCAAGTTATTAGCAGTGTGGAATGCTGTTTAAACAAGTGCTGCCAGATAAATGAAGTGACATAGAAGTGAAATAACATCTCAATCATTGTTTTTCTGATAGCTCAGCCTTTATGGCTTACTCATCTTTAAGTTGTTCCAATAAACTGTGCATAACACACAAACAAAAAAGTGATCCAGTATGGCGCTTTGAGTGTCTCGAAACCATAATGGCTCATATCTGAATTGAAAGTTGCAGTGGAGGGAAATTAAACTTTTACACTACCATTCAGAAGTTATCATCGCTATCACAGTTTGCCCCAAAATATGAAGCAGCACAACAGTTTTTAACACTGAAAATGAAATGTTTCTTGAGCATCAAATCAGCATAGAATAATTTCTGAAGGATCATATTACACTGAAGACTGGAGTAATGATGCTGAAAATTCAGCTTTGACAAGGAATAAGCTTTGACACAAGAATAAACTACATTTTAAAATATTAAAAGGGAAAACATTTATTTTAAAGTATAACAATATTTCATAATATTACTGTTTTATAGTATTTTTGATCAATTAAATGTAGCCTTAGTGAGCATAAGAGACTTAGTTTAAAAATCATTTAAAAATCTTACGGAAACCAAACTTTTGAACAGTAGTTTACATACATACACTATAATATATGAATATGTGCGATATATGTGAGATATATACGTTTTTTTTTTTTAACATACAGGTTTGGAAGTACATAAGGATAATAGTGAGGAAATGTTCATTTTAAGGTACTATTCCTTTATTTATATTCCTATATATTGAAATATTTTGTCTAAAATGTTATTCAGTATATTAACTGAACATTAACTTCATATTTATTGAACTATTGTTTGAAAGCAATATCACTTGAATTCATGTTGTTGCTTTGTTTATCTGCAGACATCAACTTACACAAAACTTTATTTTCTAAATACCTATATATATACAGTATATATATTCAATAATTATATAATATTTAATAAAAATTTCCTTTAATTAGATGTGCAGTGTGAAACATCCATTTGTCATGATGTCAGGAATGCTGAAATAATTGATCTACAGATTTCTTATTAACATGACACAAGCAAAATTATCTGCTGTCTTTGTTTTTTTTTTTTGTTTTTTTTTGTTTTTTTCCATTTTAGGTTTCTAGTAAGTGACACACTTAGCATGAGAAGAGATTACATGAGAGATGGAAGGATATCCAACTGGGAGAGGTGGTACCCATATTGTAACAGGAAGGAGTGCGCATGAGTCACTTACAGAGAAAGGACAAAAACACTAATATTTGTTTTGGCAGTCACACCATCCAAACAACCCTAGATAAAAAGTCACTAAAATCACTTACATACAAACTCCAGGGCATTTGAATTCACTGAGTAGACATAAGCCTTCACCAGTGAGAGAGCTGAGGTATCAGATCTTCATTTCTGGTCCTCATTCTGAAACACCTACAACTATCAAGTGAAGTCATTCTTTGTGGTTTTAACTAATTTTATAATGTATGTAAGTTAAGCTGCCAATATAACTCCAATGGTGTTATGACGCTAAGCAGAGGTGTATGAGAATCACACCGTGCTATAATAAAAACCTCAAATGACCAGCAAAGGTTAGTCTTGACATTACCAACGATGATGGCGTGTCATTCGTGCTCGCTCCTCGCTAATCTGGAAGGTTGATGCAAATGCTTGAAAAACGTCCTGGCAATTATTTGCATGCAAACAAATGTGTGAGGGTCATTTCAAAAGCTGACTTCTGATCAGCATCTATAGTATAGTTCACTAACGCGGAGTTGGATTTCGTGTCTTTGGTATAATGGTCAAATTCAGCTGGAGTTTGGGAGCAGACAAAGTTGTTTCACTGGGATAGATAGCTGAGTAGATTTTGTGCCACTTACATCTAACGTATCTGCATTATGGAAACTGGTAAGGTGTATTTTTTTTTTTTACCTGTTTTACATAATTTAATATTTAATGTCAACCAGTCTGATTACTTAAAAAACAACTTGTGTACTTTGAGCCAGTTTGAACTTATAATACAGCAAAATGGTATTTCAGACTGTCTTCAATGCTTCAGAGCTCCTTCATTCATGAAGCTGGGGTCTTTTACATAACGCTACAATGATTTTTGCATGCAATTTCCTATCACCGACATTTTAAATTGCAAATACACTGTTCTGTCGACTAGGATCTTTGCTTCCCAGGAATCATCTTTTTGTATTTTCTGGAAATAAGCTTCAACGTCAGTGGTGAACGATGACCTTGTTTTGCTCCGTCGGTATCCTCCTACTTTAGCTACGAGGTCTTAAAGGCAGATTGACACAAACATAAAATAATAATCGGCCCCTCGTGATGTTTCAACTGGACAGAGTTAGTGTTTGTAAACTGACCGATTTGCATTGACCAAAACCAAAGATCATTTCCATGCCAGTTATAGATGCACGCCATAAAACTGCCTAGAGATACTGTGCCTGCTCGAAAATGAAGCTGCAAATGAGAAATTATTGTGCACTTGTCATCATAATCGTGCAGCTATTAAACAAACCAGAATACCATCAACAGCTGTATTTGTGTGCACTGACATGATTGATATCCTACACAAACGGAGTCACGTTTTTCCTGTGTGTATTTTTGCAGAATGCTCGAAGCGAGTGTATCAGGGAGTCAGGGTGAAGCACACAGTGAAAGATCTTCTGGCAGAAAAGAGGTCAAGGCAGACGAGCGGCCCGCGCTATGCTGTAAGTCCACGGCTTAATCTTCCCTGGTCAATACCCTCAACTGAAACACACCCCGCTCTGTCATTCACAATGCTTCCTTTCACTCCATTCACCCTGCCACTCTGCTCTTCTTTCATATATGCAAACAGACAGTTTAAAACAGTTGGTATATTCTGTGCCCCGCCACTTTATTTGCTCATTGGCTTATCTTTTTTATTCTAATGATGAAGCTATGGCCTCTGATTCTCATCCTTTTCTCACACGGCAAAGCCCGTTAGTGAATACCTGCACATAAGCGGCGGACAATGGCAGCTGCGCTGATGGTCATGAGCTCCTGAGGTTTGGGAGTCAATCATCCTTTTGCTGCTGTAGTATGGCTATGCAAAGTCAAACACTCGCACACCTGCTCCACTGTATTGTTCCTCCTGTAGACCACAGACAAGTCGCTTGTTGTCACTCTAGACAAGCACAAATCAGACTTGCAGACATCTGGCTGCACAAGAGAGAAAGCTTTTCTCCATGTCAATGGCATGCTGAACTGGCTTTTGTTTGAAGAAGTAGAGTAATGGTTTCTGTCTCGCCACTGTACAAACTAATAGTATTGGCAAATTTAAAACATTGTATATAAATTGTACACAAAATTTGTAGTAAACTATAATATAGAATACTTAAACAACATTAAAACTTTAATTGTAAGTATAGTTGATTTCTAATATTATAATATATACTTTTTAATATGTTCTTCAAGTTTATATAAGTAAATTAAAAAAGAATATATTAAGAAATAAAAAAACATTGTCTTACAATTAAATTATAATTTTTACATTATATATGCTGTATATAAAAACTTTAATTTTAAGATGATTTAATTTTAATATTTACTAATATAATATAAGTATAATAAATGAGAACATATTAATAAATAATAAATGTAAATGAAAATTTTTACATATATATATATATATATATATATATATATATATATATATATATATATATATATATATATATACATAAAATACTTAAATTTTAAAATGATTTAATTTTAATATTTACTACTTACATATTCTCTAATAGTTACTTTTCAAAAGAAAATATATAATCAAAATATTTTATGTATAATCTGCAATTTAAAAAAATAAATAATTTTAATTTTATATTAAAAAGTAAATATGTCAATTAAATATCTTTGTTCATACACACACACACACACACACATATAAAATTATTTAAATAATTACATAATTAAAATATTTTCCTAAATAAATAATTCTATAATATTATCTAGAAACAATAAGCAACAAAAATTTGTGTCATTCTCTCATATTACAGTTTTGTGACCATTGCAACTTCAGATTTCCATGCGTGATGTATTCTTGGTTCTTTGAGCAATGGTAATTAATCTTTTGTATGTTATGCAATAGGTGAAAAGTAACTATGTTTTCTAAGCATAATAAAAAAGACATGTTTGTGGTGTCAATCATTACGGGGACACGACTGAGACCAAACACATACTACAATGGCAGAGCAGGGGGAGGGTTGCTCAGAAGAATCGGAGCATGTCGAGGCCACGCAGGACAAAAATTGCTTTATAATAAGCTTACATCTGTATCTATGGCCTTTTATTTGGGGTAGAAGAGCCATCTGCAGACTTCAGCAAACGTTGTCCACAGAAGTCATGTCCAAACACAGGACCTAAACAATACAGACACTTGTCAAGGGGTTCCAGACGAACAATAGTAAAATACTACTCTTATATAAGCTTTGGTTAAAGACAAATGTTTAAATAAAAGTTGCATGGATAAGAGAATAACAAACATTTTACGGTGAGAGCTGATATTACAGAATGTGATTAGATTTTATTTTACATATTGTTTTAAGGATTGTGTTATTAGTGATATTGTAGTAGGATTGAGACACTGCTATAATTTTTATTAACGTTTTTTTTTTTTTTTACTTAATTTTAGAATTTTTGTCTGTGTTTTTGTAATTTGTATTCATTTTTTATAATATGTCAACATTTATTCATTTTTATTTAAATTTTAGTTTTAGTTATTGTAGTGCAAGTTACACTAAATGAAAATGAGAAATGTTGCTTTGGCAGCTAACTGCCAAAAAAATAAATAAATAAATAAATAAAATAAAATAAAATAAAATAATATATATATATATATATATATATATATATATATATATATATATATATATATATATATATATATATATATATATATATATATATAATTTGTTTTATATATTATTATTAAAATTTAATAATTAAAATAAATTATTTTAATTAAATACTATTTTATTTCAAGTAACAAAAATGTTTTTATGGTTTTAGTTCATCATAATAACCCTGATTAGGCTTTCATGGCATAACATTATATTTGACATAAGTATAAGTTTTTAAGTATTGTGTTATTAGCAAGTGATATTTTAGTAGGATTAAGACACTATTATTATAATTTTATATTAATATTTTAAATAGGTTTTTATTTTAATATTTCTTTTTTCATTTTAATTTAACTTAAGTTTAGTAATGTTTTTTTTTTGTCATTTGTATTCGTTTTTTTTTTTTTTTTAAACTAAATCAAAAAGAGAAACGTTACTTTGGCAGATAACTGGAAAAAAATATATAATTTGTTTTATATTTTAATAAAATTCAATAATTATTTTACAATAATTATTTAAATTAAATGCTATTTTATTTCAAGTGTTTTTACGGTTTTAGTTTTAGTTAATAATGAACCCTGATTAGGCTTTCATGGAATAACATTTGACCAAATTAACTACATTAAATTTAGGCATTATAATTGGTAAAGTTGTATTACCTGATCAGTGGCTAATGTCACACAAAAATACAAACAAGCAAATATATAAAAAATTTAAAAATAAACAAAAGGATGAATTCAAAAAGTAAATGACTTTGATTAATGAGCCAGAACAGGGGGGAAATCCCCAAAACAAACTGGGAATCACGCAATTTTTGCATCGACACTAAAATGTCAGTTTATTTCTAGCAACATGACAAGCATTTAATACATATGGACATAATACATATCGTCCAGGCATTAAATCAAAAGCAGAGTCCTGGTAGATATGAAAATCGAATAAAGGTGCTTGCCAACTTAATTCACAGTAGTGATCTTCATTTGACTGTTTCACACTCTTGTACAGTAGAGTTATTTCATTGCTGGCTCAAGAGGCTTGAAAACCAGCAACCCCCTCACTTCCACCTACTCCAGCTTGGTTTATCTTGAGGCTGAATCAGGTGCAGTGCCACAGCCTTGGAGCTCTTCAACAGCCTGATTTCCATACCATGCCTTCAAAGAGGCACTGAGGCGTAGGTTGTTCACATAGGGAAGTCTTGGGACGAGCAAATGACATTCAAATACTAGCCTCAAAATTTGCTTGCCCTCCAGCCAGTGCTGCCTTGATATCAGCTCTTTTATGCTTGTAATATGCAAACGAATGAGAGCCTGTGTCTGTCTATTGCCTCACCAATAGCTCTCAACCATTTAATAACAAAATTTTTTGCTACAAATCTCTAGGTCCCACTGGCCTTATGGTAGCAGAACAACTGAACCTTAAAGGGATAGTTCACCCAAAAATGAAAATTCTGTCATTAATTACTCACCCTCATGTCGTTCCAAACCTGTAAGACCTTTGTTCATCTTCGTAACACAAATTAAGATATTTTTGATGAAGTCCGAGAGCTTTCTGACCCTCCATAGAGAGCAATAACTGAAATGTTCCCAGACCCAGAAATGCAGTAAGGACATCGTTAAAATAGTCCATGTGACATCAGTGGGTCAAGCGTAATTTTACGAAGCTATAAGAAGCTACAAAAATAACGACTTTATTCAATAAGAATTGTGCATGCATTCCTCTGCTTGTAAACAAGGCACAGCACATGAGTTCTAGAAGGTCACTTGGAGGAGAAGAATTTGTTGAATAAAGTCGTTATTTTTATTTTCTTTCCGCACAAAAATTGTTCTTGTAGCTTTTTAAAATTACAGTTGAACTGATGTCACATGGACTAGTTTAACAGTGTCCTTACTAGGCTAACACCGTGTCCTAACTACACGGGATGCGACAAGATCCCAGCTACAAACAATTTGTCTGTCCACACCAGACACGACACGACAATGCGACGTGACAGAATCAATAAAATATCACAGCCAATCAGAAGCATGTGTGGGTGGGCTCTCTCTGGAAGCACACTGCAATCACAACAAAATGGATGTTTATAATCTAATTCATAAATATTAAACCTTTTTAACATTATTAAATGTACATACTGAGTGATTGATACCATCTTTGTTATGGAATACGCTTGTTGGTTCGTATTGAGTTTGCAGTTTTAACGTACATCTTTGCTTTAATTTATTTTCAAGATCCATCTGAGGTAAACTATCTGTTGTTGTTTTCAGTATGGCTTCAGTATGGCTATAAATGTCACGCAATATGGTATTCAAACTCACATTAGACACTTTTAACATTGAATAAAGCACGTAAGTACCTGAGATTATCACTGTCATAGTTTGTATGTTTGTTGTTCCAGCTGCGACGTCGCAGAAATAGAAACCACATCTAAAATAGAAATTTTGCGTGTCGCCATCGCAGCTGGTTTGGACAAAAACTCCGATTAACATGGAAAAGATACCTTTTATTGTGTGCCGTGTCATCGCATCGTGTAGTTAGGACATAAGTTTCGGTGTCTGGGTACATTTCAGTTACATTGCTTTCTATGGAGAGTCAGAAAGCTCTAGGATTTCATCAAAAATATCTTAGAGAAGGTCTTACGGGTTTGGAACGAAATGAGGGTGAGTAATTAAGTAAGTTAATGAGTAATGACAGAATTTTCATTTTGATCACAGAAAAAGTATGGTTAATGGGAAATTGATGATATCATCTTTTTTTCTAGGGTGTCTCATCTCCTCCGAGTCCATTTGTTCAAATGACTGGTGAGTCTCCAACACTTTACATATTGTATTTAGGTCAGAAATGTGCGATGCCATTATGGTAAATGTAAATTATTATCATGCAATGATCAAGAATGTTGTCGTCTTCAGGTTCTCACATGCTTCCGAGTTATTTCGGCATGAGAAGACCCTTCATTTCAGACACGGAGTTTTGTTCCTCAACGAAACCATTTTCTGCTGACATCTACCCCTCTTCGTTAACGGGAAAGTCTCTCTCATGCGACACCGGATGCGTGTCTGGTTATTCCTCGCTCATAGACAGCTACTACCCGGAGTCTTTTGGCGACTACCGCAGCACTCCTTTCTCCAGCGGAGGAAGCACAATATTCTCACCCTCTGCACTGTCTTCTTTGCTCCCTTCTTACTCCAGTGACCCTTCACATTATTTGCTGGTAAGATATGGCACATGAAATGAGGTGGCACAGTAACAAACAGGGCCGTTTCTAGCCATTCTGACGCCCTAGGCGAAATCCCTATTAGCGGGATGTAATTAAGATTACAAACAAAATAACACAAAACTGATTATGTAAACACTCAAATCTTAAATAACAACACTGATACATTTACAAATTATATTTGTATAGGTTATATATATATATATATATATATATATATATATATAAAATTACTTTTTCAGACATCAAAAAGATTTCTTGTCACATTCAAATTGGTTGTCATAGTAACGACATTAATTTGTGGAAATTCAGTGCATGAGTTCCACAAATCTGAATGCATTAGGCCTATTTGTAAATTGACTGTTAAGATAAAACATTTTGCACAGTTTATTATCTGTGATACCATTATAGCGAATGGATGCCTGTATAGCTCTATGTAACAATCCCTAGTTGCTAAAAAATTGTCATCACACATAAATTAATTTTATTACATTTGGATTTGGATCCATGTTCAGATATTATCAGTGGCTACTTTTTGACTTTATCTGTTTTTTGTTCAATTGTTTTGTTGTTGTGTCAGTTATATTATTTCAGTCAAACCTATAAAACCCTTTGTTACCCCAAACTAAAAAGGCCTATTAAAGCCTGATCAGTGACATAAAAGTAATCAGAATGCAGATACTTGTTTTTTTATTACTCATTGACGCGTGAACTTCCCCTTTAAATAACGTGAGGCTCTGCCCTCTGTATGTATGCCGCTGCTCCCTTTAAGCTGTTGGAAGCGAATTAATTGATTCAGCATTTGACACTTCCGTAAGGACAAAGCGGGTTAATAAATTATGTATTGATCTTGTGAATTAGCGAATTTTACTACACCAATATTTATAATTGGCTGTAAAAGTTTTATATGGGAATATTACACGACACACTGAACCTTTAACAATGCATTGGCGCAAAAAACGCACACATTTTAGACCAGTTTCACATGAAACGTCTCAGGTTACATATGTAACCATGGTTCCCTGAGTAGGGAACCAGACACTCCGTCCTCTAGGGGTCGCTATGGGGAACGCCGTCAGCGTGACCCATGTCTGAAGCATATATACAAAAACACCACATGTTGGCCGGCGACAGCCTATGACGTCACTACCGGCACGACCACAGTATAAAGGGGCGCCGGGAAATATGTCATTCACTTCTTTGTCTGAAGCTTGCGTCCGAAGCATGGCACCGAGTCTAGAGGATGCAGTGTCTCGTTCCCTACTCAGGGAACCATGGTTACATATGTAACCTGAGACGTTCCCTTTCGAGGGAACTTCGAACTGCGTCCTCTAGGGGTCGCTATGGGGAACGGAATACCCACGCCACCATGCTGAGGGGAGTGCAAAGCCAGGCACATAAGGCGAGCACTAAGTACCAACTCTACCCGGCTAAGGGAGTTGCCCCTGGGATGGGTCGACGGCTGTCAGTGACATTGTCCCCTTCGGCCAAAAACTTGAGCTGCATACCCCAGAACTTACCTGTTAGGGGCCGGGCCTCCTGGACGCAGGGTAGAGCTCAAAGGCTTGGAATCAGAAGCAGAGTTTCCTTTAAGGGGATACGACCAAGCGCCTAGGATAGTAACTAGGTCTTAGCCTGTCACCCAGGGGCTACTGCTTGCTCTGCATGAGCTCGCTGAAGGAACTGTCTCAACAGATCCTTGGTAGCAACACCCTGTTCAAGTCAGTATCACTGGGTATACATAGGTAGAGTGGGGCCCAAGGTGAAACCGGGGCCTGACCGACTCAAAGAAAGGGCACAAAGCTGTAGCGCGTAACCCATACCGTACAGGATTTTAGAAAGACTGCAAAACACTTGGTGTGCGAACTTACCACAACGTGGCTTTCAGAAAGTGCACAGAGACTAGCGTGCGTACTTACCATAACGTGGATTGTAAACACCGTTCTAGGGTTCTGGAGAGCATAGGGTCACAGAGCTCTGGGGGAGTGGAGAACACAACTCTAAGCATGAGAGGGAATGCTCAGAAGGGAGCGAGATGCTCATAGGTGACCCTCTATGATGAGGGGAGCAATGCTAGCTCTACCAACAAGGAGAGCAACCCAACAGGGAGGCATAGAAAGGCCTAACAACCTGAGGCTGCTGATGACAGAGCTCTGGGGGAGCGTAGAACCCAACTCTCAGCATGAGAGGGAACTCAGACGCTCAGAAAGGAGCGGCATGCTCATAGGTGACCCTCTATGGTGAGGGGAGCAATGCTAGCTCGACCAAGAAATCAGATGCTCAGAAGGGAGCGGCATGCTCATAGGTGACCCTCTATGGTGAGGAGAGCAATGCTAGCTCGACCAACAAACATAGCTCTGGAGAGCGGAGAACTTAACTCTCAGCATGAGAGGGAACTCAGACGCTCAGAAGGGAGCGGCATGCTCATAGGTGACCCTCTATGGTGAGGGGAGCAATGCTAGCTCGACCAACAAACATAGCTCTGGAGAGCGGAGAACTTAACTCTCAGCATGAGAGGGAACTCAGACGCTCAGAAGGGAGTGGCATGCTCATAGGTGACCCTCAATAGTGAGGGGAGCAATGCCAGCTCGACCAACAAGGAGAGCATATGGTCACAGAGCTCTGGAGAGCGGAGAACTTAACTCTCAGCATGAGAGGGAACTCAGACGCTCAGAAGGGAGCGGCATGCTAATAGGTGACCCTCTATGGTGAGGGGAGCAATGCTAGCTTGACCAACAAACATAGCTCTGGAGAGTGGAGAACTTTACTCTCAGCATGAGAGGGAACTCAGACGCCCAGAAGGGAGCAGCATGCTCATAGGTGACCCTCTATGGTGAGGGGAGCAATGCTAGCTCGACCAACAAACATAGCTTTGGAGAGCGGAGGACTTAACTCAGCATGAAAGGGAACTCAGACACTCAGAAGGGAGCACTCAGACACTCAACTCAGACACTCAAGGGGGGCTATGGCCAGAAAGATAATGCTCATCGAGACGACCTCACGGCGCCACCATCTTGGCACGCAAGTCAAGCCTCACCGTGGCACGTTCCATAACCTCCAACAACTCGTCATACGCAGGGCAGGAGGATTGAGAGGGCTCAGTCCCCTCTTTAACTCATCAGCCAGATCCGTCTGCAAGCCCCACGAGCTCATTCTCCTCTGTGCCTCAGCAGTAGTGGGTCTTGAACCGTGGGAAGCAGACGGCTGCCCCTCCTTTCTCGAAAAGAAAGACAGACGAGAATGGAGCTTTCTCATAGAAAAAAGCTCACAATGCACGCAGATTGCCCCCTCGAGGACATCGCGTGCGTGATCCTTGCCCAAACAAAAGACGCAAAGATCGTGTGTGTCATCGGGTGTCAAATAACGAGGACACGGATGCACACATCTCTTAAACGCCTTGCTAGTGCTTGCCATAGTAACAGTAGAAAATCATTCTTACCAGTAGAATGCACGCTTCAAACAAAACAGTCACTGAAGACGAAGAAGAGGATGACGTATTTTCCCGGCACCCCCTTTATACTGTGGTCATGCCAGTAGTGATGTCATAGACTGTCGCCGGCCAACATGTGGTGTTTTTGTATATATGCTTCAGACACGGGTCACTCTGACGGCGTTCCCCATAGCGACCCCTAGAGGACGCAGTTCAAAGTTCCCTCGAAAGGGAACATGATTTCTCGACTGCCACAATTACTGCCTAAACAAAATATTGTTTTTGTGCACTTTTTATGTACCAATATTTTAAATTGGCCTTTGAACTTGCATGAACTTACAAAAAAAGCTTTACCTTGCCAAAACATTGACAGAACCAAAGTCTCTTTAAGACAAGTCATATCACTCGGCGGCCATCTTTGAAACGCCTCTCGGGCATGCAAGTGCAGCTCCTATCTCTTTGAATGGGGAAACATCAAATTCTCCTAAACTGTTCATTAAGCTTATGATTAAATTTCATATTTGAAATCACCAAAGAAATCTGACAACAACTGTATCATAAATGTTGTTTATTTTGCTCAAATAGCATTATAAAAAACTTATTTTTCAGGCTAGATCAGCCAGTACGCATGCGCAGTCCTAAGTGCACGTCACAGAAGGCTGACTGTTTCTATAGCAACCGGGACTTCTAATGGCAGCTGACTTTCCCGATTAGTGATTGGCTCTTTCATTCAGAAGGCGGGGCTTCCTGCGATTGATCGGCCATATTGAGAGTTGCATTTTTCCCAAGCGGCAACCTCCCGTTCCCTCTCTTGAAACCAACACGGAAGTGACTAAAACTGCAATTCATCGACTGACCGCTAGAGGCTGGCTCCAAAAGGGAGTCAGTCCCATAGACCTCCCATGTTAAAATGGCCAACTTTACAGCAGAAAAAAATATGTTTACAGCCTGGTTCAAAAAATCATTTTGGTCTATATAAGTAATTTTGCCCTTCATGACAACTGTGAGGGGGGAGATTTTTTTTTTATAACTCATCCGTTTAAATTATATTAAGCCTTAAAGTTCTGCGTAATTAAGGGCGTGGCCACTTGAGTGACAGGTGGATTGCCGCTCTGCTCCAGAGTGTGAAACTCGCTAGAGTGTGAAACTTAGAAAACTGGCTTTAAAGATTTTTATTTGTCCAGAAAAAAATAATTATAGGTAGGACACTGGAAATCTGGCAATTAGATGTTTTAATGAAAATGATCTCAAACTTGATTTTCACCTCTGTATTGATATTGTACTCTGCTTTTGCACTATCTGCAAAAAGTGAGATGTCACGCCAAGGCAAAAGGCAGTAACTTCCACATTATATAAGGTGCTGCTGATCACCATTTACAGAATCATTATAGTAACATCTGTATAAAATCTAGTGATCATTGGCTAGGCTATAACATCTAGTATGTGATTAATCTTTTTTTTTTTCTGACCGTAACAACCAGACAAAAAGTAAAATGTGAGTGGTTACAACCAATTTATTTGCAATGTTCGCTAACATTAAAGGATGCAAGACATACTTAGCCTATTGTTTTTACATCGAACTGAATTAAAATATCTTAACCTATAAGAACGACTTGTGGATTGATGTGAACGCCAGCAGGGATAATGCTCAGAATGATTGTGAATTAAACATCTCCGATGACGTTCATTGCAATGGATTTTATCGACTTACAAGAAAAGGAAGGAAAAGGATTTAATTGTGAACAGTTATTGATTTTATGTGTGATAGATACGCTGTCACGGCATTTGAGTCCTCACGTACAGAAGTGTGCAGCCCCAGACTGACCGCTGGCACTGAGTGAATAATCTGCATTATATATATATATATATATATATATATATATATATATATATATATATATATTTTTTTTTTTTTTTTTTTTTTAAAGATTATTTACGATTAATTATTTTTGCCAAGTTATCTAGTCGCTGCTTGCTTACAGTGCTTTGTTATGTGGAGCAGTTTATTAGATCGCGATCTATCTTGTTTGTCTAATGAAGTGCCGACAGGTGTATAGACACAAGTCACACCGTAATTTAAACGCGGCAGACTTTAAATGGACAGTAAAACAAAGGCAGAATATCGTATAACTCCAGGCTGGCACAGTATTGACGAACGAATGCAAACAAATGCAGAGCACCGTAACTTAATTTGAGCTTCCCCAAAACAAAGTCAAAGAGCGGTAAATGATGTTATACTGTGTTCTGCCTTGGTTTCTCCGGGGCTTTTCTCCATGATACTTAAACACATGATAAAGGAGGTCATTAATGTCCCAAAATGATCAATAACTCATTTTCGACCAAAAACGAAGTTTTGATGTTTTGTCTTTGTACAGCAGCACTGCTGTCACTATAAACGGGCGTGGTTTCAGCTCAGCTTCAGCCTTTTTGCCCATTTTCGATTATCCGGGAGTGACGCGCGGTGACGCGCTTGCCAAGATGGCGGCGGTCGGCTCCGCCCACTTTAGGCTTCAAAAATGCTCTTCAGAAACCTACGAGTGACGTCACGGACACTACGTCCATGTTTTTACAGTCTATGATTGTTCCCCATTCAAAACTATAGGAGTGACACGTCTTGGGTATTCTATACTCTTTGACAGAACCCATTGATCTAATGGCATTGTTGAGCGCTCCAAATCCAAATGCAAACTTTGCATGCAACAATCAGAGGCAGCAATTGACAGCGCTCTGATCCAATGGCATACCGGCATCATCAGATTGACAGTACTCTAGCCCTAAATGTAGCCAAAATCGTACATAAGGTATCTGTCCAAGTCTGCAAGTGCGGGACAACGTTTATTCTGCTTTGTAGAAATAATTAGTTGTTCAGCCATTTTGTAAGCTATGAAGGGAGTATTTTTTTTTTCTGAAGTAATGTCAGCTTTATTTGCATATGGGACAAAGTTCAAATGAATCAATAAATTAAATAAGTTTGCAGGCAGTTTAATCAAAGTACTACAAGTTTTTAAGAAAACAAAATATAAAAATAATTATATAATTAATTTAAAAAAATTAATATTTAATATTTTAATATTATTTCATTATATTTTCTAAGTTTATACAATTATAATTCAATATATTTCCATTTTATTCATTTATTTCAAATTATAAAAATGAAATGTTCAAATAAAAATGTTCAATGTAAAATGTTCATTATAATTATAAACACACACACACACACACACACACACACACACATATATATATATATATATATATATAGACACATAATGAAAAGAAAACAAGTAGACAGAATAGAAAAAGAATAGAGCAATAAAGTATTAGAGATTTTTTTTTTTAAAGAAAACAAGTAGTTAGGAAACGAAATAGAGAGTGCAAGTGTTAGAGGTCAAGTGTATTTTTAAATAAAAAAGAAAAATAAATAAAATAGAATTAGAATTAGAATAGGGGTACCAATAATTGTATCCAACGTGTATTAGAGAAAAACATTTATTTCATAATGATATTTCCCCCCATTATAAATTCTTCTTATCCAATGAAAGGTTAGATTTTTGCGAATTTTTTAAATAAAAGATCAAAAGGATTAACAATGCAGATTAATTTTCACAGACTTCTTTGATCATATTTACCAAGGGTGCCGATATTTTTGGCCATGACTGTATAGAGATAGATAGATAGATAGATAGATAGATAGATAGATAGATAGATAGATAGATAGATAGATAGATAGATAGATAGATAGATAGACATTTAATGTTTAAGTATATTTAGTATTTTAGAACAAATTAAAAATCAAGTTTGCAGTCATCCAAGTATTTAAATATTTCACAAAAATATTTTATTTTATTTCATAGGCTTATTCTGGTCTTGATCATTTTAAACAGTTCTCACTTTACAACATCATACTGGCTTTTTGTGTGCCATTCTTTTGCGTACGTTTTTCACATTTTTTGTCTGTTGCTTGTTATCTCTCCCATCTGTATTCATCTTGTTTTAAAAGATTTTGGCTTTAGTACAAGGAGATTCAGTAAGCTTTTGCATGTAAATGTAAATCACTGGCACCTCAGACTTGAGGGTAATGATATCCTCCTTGTGTTCACCGCAGAGGGACTCTTGGGAGCCCACAGGGAGCGACGGGGTGGAGGGTTTGTGTGGAGACGCTCTGGCTCCCATGCCCCTGTCTACACCCAGTTCTCTGGTCAACCCCGACACTGTCAGCCCGACACAATTCCGCTCATCGTCCCGGGGCTCTAGCATGACGTCTTCACAGTCGTACTCTCTCCATTCACTGGATGAAGTCAATTATCACTCCTCATTTCAAACCACCTCTGGCAGCTTTGCTTCCCCTTCATTCGTGACTGAGCCTGGGACCAAACTAGTGCCAGTACTACCCTCAGAAGATACTGAAAATGCTCCTTCAGCCTTGAGTGACAACCTTGTATGGGGCAAGGAGGACACTGCTAGCACTTGGTCACAATATGAAGTCAGGAGGGCATTCTGAGATTCAACTGGAAGGAAATAAAGGCTTTCCAGCCTAGCAGATCAACACCTCTTTAATACACAACAATTAGCACTACAATCTTTTTTTGCCAGTTTTACTTAGCAGAGCTAAGGCTTATAATTGGGGAACAAATTATATCTTCAATTTAATATTTTAATTGTATCGTTTACTATAATTGTATCTTCTTTTTTGTCAACTTATGTTGTCTTGGCAGGATAATTAGGGTAATGATCAGTATAAGGAGTCTGTATATCAGATTTTTTTTATTTCTGTGACACGTAAGTGATTGTGAGTCTATAAATGTATATTATCTGCAAAAATTAAGTGTTACAATATTTATAGTTGATATGTAATATCTAGCTAGTCCTATTTCTCTTCTTGTGAGTCTTTCATTTTAAAAGCCTGTTGTGAAAATGGTCTAAAAGGTAAATAAACTAGAATTACAAAAAGCATTCTTGTAACTCTACAGCACAATATAATTAAAAGTGCCTGATGTAAATGACAGAAAAGAAGAAGAAAAGAAAAAAAAAACATTACATTTAATGAAAACTTTAACTTTTTATTGAATAATTAAATGTTCAATCATTTAAAGGACAACAAAAGCATTAAACACATCTTTCTTTACTATGTATTCATAATATACTATTTATTATAATACAACTTAGAGGATTAGGAAAAATGCATATAAAATAAGGGGGAAAACATATTTCTTTTTTTTTTCCTTTTTTTCCCAGATTTTTAAATTTTTTTTAGATAATAAAGAGATCAATTTTACTTCTAAAGTATGGAACATTTTGTGTGTATAAAATGTACCATATAAAATTAATAAATTGACTATATGATCTATCAGATGCTTTACTGTAATAACAAATATTTTTAAGATTAAAAGAAAGGTCATTTCAGAAGCATTCTTGTAATTCTATGGCACAATAGAATTCAAAGTGCCTGATGTTAACAACAGGAAAAAAAAAAAAAAAAATACATCACATTTAATGAAAATGTCTCAGGTTACATATGTAACCATGGTTCCCTGAGTAGGGAACGAGATACTATGTCCTCTAGGGGTCGCTATGGGGAACGCCGTCAGCGTGACCTGTGTCTGAAGCATATATACAAAAACACCACATGTTGGCCGGCGACAGCCTATGACGTCACTACCGGCACGACCACAGTATAAAGGGGTGCCGGGAAAATACGTCATTCACTTCTTCGTATGAAGCTTGCGTCCGAAGCATGGCACCGAGCCTAGAGGACGCAGTGTCTCGTTCCCTACTCAGGGAACCATGGTTACATATGTAACCTGAGACGTTCCCTTTCGAGGGAACTTCAAACTGCGTCCTCTAGGGGTCGCTATGGGGAATGGAATACTCACGCCACCATGCTGAGGGGAGTGCAAAGCCAGGCACAAAAGGCGAGCACTAAGTACCAACTCTACCCGGCTAAGGGATTTGCCCCTGGGACGGGTCGACAGCTGTCAGTGACATTATCTCTTTCGGCCAAAAACCTGAGCTGCATACCCCAGAACTTACCTGTTAGGAGCCGGGCCTCCTAGAACCAGGGTAGAGCTTAAAGGCTTGGAATCAGAAGCAGAAATTCCTTTAAGGGGATATGACCAAATGCCTAGGATAGTAACTAGGTCTTGGCCTGTCAGCCAGGGGCTACTGCTTGCTCTGCATGAGCTCGCTGAAGGAACTGTCTCAACAGATCCTTGGTAGCAACACCCTGTTCAAGTCAGTATCACTGGGGATACATAGGTAGAGTGGGGCCCAAGGTGAAACCGGGGCTTGACCAACTCAAAGAAAGGGCACGAAGCCACAGCGCGTAACCCATACCGTACAGGATTTTAGAAAGACCGCAAAACACTTGGTGTGCGATCTTACCACAACGTGGCTTTCAGAAAGTGCACAGAGACTAGCGTGCGTACTTACCATAACATGGATTGTAAACACCATTCTAAGGTTCTGGAGAGCATAGGGTCACAGACCTCTGGGGGAGTAGAGAACCCAACTCTAAGCATGAGAGGGAACTCAGACACTCAGAAGGGAGCGACATGCTCATAGGTGACCCTCTATGATGAGGGGAGCAATGCTAGCTCTACCAACAAGGAGAGCAACCCAACAGGGAGGCATAGAGAGGCCTAACAACCTGAGGCTGCTGATGACAGAGCTCTGGGGGAGCGGAGAACCCAACTCTCAGCATGAGAGGGAACTCAGACGCTCAGAAAGGAGCGGCATGCTCATAGGTGACCCTCTATGGTGAGGGGAGCAATGCTAGCTCGACCAACAAATCAGACGCTCAGAAGGGAGCGGCATGCTCATAGGTGACCCTCTATGGTGAGGGGAGCAATACTAGCTCGACCAACAAACATAGCTCTGGAGAGAGGAGAACTTAACTCTCAGCATGAGAGGGAACTCAGACGCTCAGAAGGGAGCGGCATGCTCATAGGTGACCCTCTATGGTGAGGGGAGCAATACTAGCTCGACCAACAAACATAGCTCTGGAGAGAGGAGAACTTAACTCTCAGCATGAGAGGGAACTCAGACGCTCAGAAGGGAGCGACATGCTCATAGGTGACCCTCTATGGTGAGGGGAGCAATGCTAGCTCGACCAACAAACATAGCTCTGGAGAGCGGAGAACTTAACTCTCAGCATGAGAGGGAACTCAGACGCTCAGAAGGGAGCGGCATGCTCATAGGTGACCCTCTATGGTGAGGGGAGCAATGCTAGCTCAACCAACAAACTTAGCTCTGGAGAGCGGAGGACTTAACTCAGCATGAGAGGGAACTCACACGCTCAGAAGGGAGCGGCATGCTTATAGGTGACCCTCAATAATGAGAGGAGCAACGCCAGCTCGACCAACAAGGAGAGCATATGGTCACAGAGCTCTGGGGAGTGGAGAACTTAACTTAGCATGAGAGGGAACTCAGACACTCAGAAGGGAGCGGCATGCTCATAGGTGACCCTCAATAATGAGGGGAGCAATGCTAGCTGTACCAACAAGGAGAGCAACCCAACAGGGAGGCACAGAGAGGCCTAACAACCTAAGGCTGCAGATGACAGAGCTCTGGGGGAGCGGAGAACTCAACTCTCAGCATGAGAGGGAACTCAGACGCTCAGAAAGGAGCGGCATGCTCATAGGTGACCCTCTATGGTGAGGGGAGCAATGCTAGCTCGACCAACAAACATAGCTCTGGAGAGCGGAGATCTCAACTCTAAGCATGAGAGGGAACTCAGACACTCAGAAGGGAGAGGCATGCTCATAGGTGACCCTCTATGATGAGGGGAGCAATGCAAGCTCGACCAACAAGGAGAGCATAGGGTCACAGAGCTCTGGGGAGCGGAGAACTCAACTCTCAGCATGAGAGGGAACTCAGACGCTCAGAAGGGAGCGGCATGCTCATAGGTGGCCCTCTATGGTGAGGGGAGCAAAGCTAGCTCGACCACTGGCCTAAAACTCCGGTAAGCACCCCAGAGAAGCTACCACAATAGTGGGCTATTTACTTACACCCTAGCAGGGGAGATAGCACACTCTAGGCAAGGGCTCAGGGAGATTGCTACTTAAAAACCCCAGAAAGGGGTGCAGTCCCTAAGCTACCACATAGATATCCTCAGATAGCCATGTACCTTCCCAAAAAGAGGCGCCCCTGCCAAGAAACTGAAGTAAAAAGACCCGCAGGTCCTGGAACTGCAGTGTTGCAAGGACACACAAATACCAGTGAACCGTTAGAACTGGATCGTACTCACCTATCCATGGTTCCTGCGCATGAGATCAGTCCCGGAGGCGAAATCTGAAGAGTCGGGTCCGGACCATTAGTAAGGTAGTTTCTATGAAACATAGAACTTAACCAAAACATCATAAGTCCAGCATAGAGACTGCAATGTTTTTAAAATGCAGGTTTCTAGGTTCCCACCCAACCTCGTTCAGGTGAAATTAACGGTGGTTGCAGGGGAATTAGAGAGGGGAAGATGAGGGCAGATGACAGGCCCCCCGAGGGAAGGGAGTAGATGTTCAAGTCTTACTCTGGTCCGGACGAAAGCGTTGAGAACGCCTCATCTGGATCACCTCCCTCAGGTCTTGCCTACCTCTCTTTGACCCGCGCCTCCCTCTAGCCCTACCCGCAGGCGGGGGAGGGGCACGAGTCGCGACACTAGCCTTCTGTGCCCATCTCTGATCCCCAGACGGAGATGGGCCAGGACCCCTGCGTTGTTCGGGCTCAGACCTGGACCTTCTTGGAATGAAGGTTTTGAAGGCCGCTGAGCGCGCCTTGGCCTCCCTAAACTTCTCGACCACCGTTTCGACGGAGGTACCGAAAAGCTCGGAAGGCGAGACTGGAGCATCGAGAAGAAAGCCCTTCTCTTTCTTCCCAACATCTGCCAGATTCACCCACAGATGTCTCTCCGTTACCACCATGGCCGCCATAGACCTGCCCATAGCAGTGATGGCCTGCTTAGTGGCACGGAGAGCCAAATCCGTGGTGCGGCGCAGCTCAGCTACTTCATCAGGTGACAAGCCCTGACCCTTATCCAGGTCTTTCAGCAGATCAGCCTGGTATGCCTGAAGCACCTCCATCGTGTGCAACGAAGCGACAGCCTGACCTGCTGCTGCGTATGCCCTGCTATTTAAGCGAGATGTTTCCTGAAGGGGCTTAGATGGCAAAGAGGGAGCCTTGAGAGAGGATGTCTCGCCCACAGAGAGCTAGCTAGCGTCTCTTCCACAGGGGGCATCCCCTCATAACCGTTTTCACGCATCCCCTCAATGTTAGCATAACTGGTATGCTAAAACCTATGAATGCGAGAGGAAAACGGCTTTTTCCATTCCCTCTCAACCTCCGTGTGGAGATCAGGAAGAAATGGGAGGCTCACTTGAGCTGGGGGGCTATGGCCAGAAGATAACGCTCATTGAAACGACCCTGCAGCGCCACCGTCTTGGCACGCTTCCACGGCAAGTAAAGCCTCGCCGTGGCACGTTCCATAACCTCCAACAACTCGTCATACGCAGGGCAGGAGGAGTGAGAGGGCTCAGTCTCAACTTCTTCACCCTCAGACATCTCCTGCTCTTCCTGGGCATAACCCAGCAGAGCACTAGCCGCCGGATCAGATGATGTCAGCGAGATCGCATCATCATCATCATCCCGCGACTCGCCCTCGCTCGCGGCCGACGAGCGCGAGAAGGAAAGCCCCCTCTCTAACTCATCAGCCAGATCCGTTTGCGAGCCCCACGAGCTCATTCTCCTCTGTGCCTCAATATCAGTGGGTCTTGAACCGTGGGAAGCAGGCGGCTGCCCCTCCTTTCTCGAAAAGAGAGACAGACGAGAGCGGAGCTTTCTCATAGAAAAAAGCTCACAGTGCACGCAGATTGCCCCCTTGAGGACATCGCGTGTGTGCTCCTCGCCCAAACAAAAGACGCAAAGATCGTGTGTGTCATCGGGTGTCAAATAACGAGGACACGGATGCACACATCTCTTAAATGCCTTGCTAGTGCTCGCCATAGTAACAGTAGAAAATCATTCTTACCAGTAGAATGCACGCTTCAAACAAAACAGTCACTGAAGACGAAGAGAATGACGTATTTTCCCCGCGCCCCTTTATACTGTGGTCGTGCCGGTAGTGACGTCATAGGCTGACGCCGGCCAACATGTGGTGTTTTTGTATATATGCTTCAGACACAGGTCACGCTGACGGCGTTCCCCATAGCGACCCCTAGAGGACACAGTTTGAAGTTCCCTCGAAAGGGAACTTAAACTTTTTATTGAATAATTAAACGTACAAACATTTTCAGGGCAACAAAAGCATTAAAACACGTTTTTCTTTAATATATATTAATAATATACTGATTTATTCAAATACAATTTAGAGGATTAGGAAAAACTGCATATAAAATAAGGGGGAAAATATATTTCTTTTTTTTTTTAGATAATAAAGAGATCAGTTTTACTTCTAAGGTATGGAACCTTTTATGTGTATAAAATGTAAAAATAATAAATTGACTGTATTATCTATCATATGCTTTACTGTAATAAATATTTTTAAGATTAAAAGAAAGGTCATTTCAGAAGCATTCTTGTAATCGGCACAATAAAACTCAAAAGTGCCTGATGTAAACAACAGAAAAAAGAAGAAGAAAAATCCATTACATTTAATGAAAACTTAAACTTTTTATTGAAACATTTTCAGAACAACAAAAAACAATAACAATATATATTAATAATATACTAATTTATTAAAATACAACTTAGATGATTAGGAAAAAATACATATAAAATAAGGGGGAAAAGGTTTTTTTTTTTTTTTTTTTTTAGCTAATAAAGATATCAATTTTACTTTTAAGGTATGGAACCTTAAAAGGTATAAAATATACCATATAAAATTAATAAATTGGCTATATGATCTATCAGATGCTTTACTATAATATTTTTAAGATTAAAGGAAAGGTCATTTCAGAAGGCTTACTGAAATGCGAGCACAAATCACTATAATTCACAATATTCACAAATAAAAAAAATACTGTTATCAAGTTGAACGCTTACAGGACGCATTTAATGCAATAATTTAAAATAGATTTCTCTGAATTACAGTACTGATTTAATATTATTCAATAGCAATATCTTTCTCTAGTCGTTTTTTTTATTTTTATTTTTTACTTCTGCATGTGAAAAGTTTTGAAAATTTACAGAAAGCGTATACATTTATTGCCAAATAAACTATTTATGCTTTATATTTATTTAAGATGAGCCAGACCAGCGTAGTAAGATGAAATAGCCTACTCTTACACGCAACCTTATGACAATGACCCGCGCGTTCTCCGGTTTAATCACCAGAGGGCGACATTCAACTACCTCGTAATACCCGACCTCCTCAATCCGGCTGAAGTGTTTCTTAGAGATTTTTTTAGGATTATGAAAGATCTATTCATAAATGTGATTGATAATAAAGGACTGGTAAGAAAATGATATTTTGAAACTGGAGGTCTATTTGCAGATTGCAGATTAACTTTACAAAACAATTTCACAAAGGAGTAGGCTAAAACATCCCGAGACACAGTTTGAATTAAGACTAAGGTGTTTGAAGACGTATTCATAAAGTAGGCTACCCCATGTTTTATCAATACTTAAGCTAAATCTCTAATTATTCTGCAGTTCTGAACGAATTTTTCAATTTGTCTGTACTGCATGCCACATGGAGCCATTTTCGGACTTCTTTTCTAAGACAAAGAACACCTGCATGTAGGCTAATCATTCTAGGTTACATGCGTTCAGTCTTAAATACTCGACAATTAAATCTGACACACGTAAATAAACAGCAGCATTAGGATTTCAGAGGTCTCGAAGAAATATAAATATGCCACTTGGAGCTTTTTCATTTCAGTTATTTCAGATATAAAAGTGACAAGTCAGGTGTGTGAGATTCGGTTTGAGATCAGCACCACTCAGCATCAAACAGCAACCTGCTTATATTTTTAAGCATTTAAATGATTATAATATGCACTGATTAATGAAATTGTTGCATTAAAACAAAATGCCTTGAGAAAATAAATTAATAAATATTATTGTGAACACTGATCGTTTTTTAAGTCTCATTTAAATTGGCTTTTGATTTTCAACAACTGCCACTGACCCTTTCAATTAATTATATAATTCTTATTGAATTTATTTCATATTCAGCCTTCTTGTACCTGTCTCCACTACCCTAGTAACTTGACTTTAGCAGACGTCCCAATTGTTCTGATGACAAACATGGCTGCTATCATATGCCACGCCCACCACTCCAATAATTCTTAAAATACTGCATAAATTTGATCCACAAGACGCAATATTTAATTTTTTTGACAAGACTACCTATTACAGAAGATATTTACAATGTGTCATGGCATGTAAAAGTTCATGTGTGCCTTCAGTCTCACTGCAAAGATGAAATAGTGCTTCTAAGGGAGACTCCAACCACCAACACTAAAAGGATGATAAAATGTTATAAATATATATTTGGTTGATGTCAAAATGTGAAATAACACAACATTCTATTAAAAGAGATGTTATTATATGCACTGTAATAGCGAATATCACTCAGAAATAAGTCTTTTTACGAAGCTTTTGAATATTCAAATTGAAAGTATCGCGCAATCAAATCATTGTCAAATCATTGAGTTCTTGGGGTTTTAAATAGTAGGGATGAGAGGAGAAAAACTCAAACTAAAATATCCCTAGCTATATTACTGTATAATTGTATGTCCTGAGAGTGTTTTGAGGTTACTTTGTTGAGACTTTTTAAGACTTTTGTGAATAATTCGTTCTTGCCCATATAATAGAGCAAAGAACTGACGTTGGGGTATTTCACTGTAGCTCTTCCAGAGTTTTCCTCCTTTTCAGGCCAATATGTCTGGTAAGTAAAAATTTCTTTTTCTTTCATATAAGATGTTTTCGTCTTCAGCAACCTGAAAAACATTGAGAAAAAAAATAATATGTTAATTAAAATCAATAATGAGCACACTGGTAAACGTTGCTTGGAAATGTATGGGTCAAAGCATGCAGTCTTACTAATATTTTAAAACAGCAAACACATATGGAGGATTACATTTAAACAAATTGGTGCATTTTTATGTGAACATATATTTGAATAATATGCTACATGAAATTTCTTGACATTTAATGGGAATAATAGTAATATTCCTAGTGATTAATTCAAACTCAAACTTGATTTATATCTTGAATTTTCTGTCTGCCTTGTATTTTTTCCTTGTAACTTTTCCTTGAACATGGTTTATCTTAAGTGTGTTATTTTAGACTTTACAATGTCGACCACCGTGTCCAACCCAATGCAGTGGTTTTCGGAATAACCAACAGTAAACGATGACTGAATATAATTTCAACAGTTTAACCAGAATTCAAATTTTGCTTCAGAGCGCATATGAATATTTATTAGAATAGGTTTAGCTGTCAATGATCCCATCAAAACACTGCCGAAGGACGTTTTTGCTATCTTCTCAACATCAGCGCACTTTTTGCCCTCTGTAAACTCAACTGCCTCCATGAACTCAGCCATGGCGTGGCGTTGTTTGGAATCACTTATGTTCAGACAGAATTTTTATATATATATATTAACGCGGATCAGGAAGACGTCCCACTGTGTATGTCTTCACAAGGCTGAACAACCAATTAAAAAATTAGGAAAGAAGTACAACTATTTTCCATCTATTTTTTACACATTTCATTTTGGGGGAAGTTATTAGGCGCGGCTTCACTCATGTCGGAAGAGATAGGAGGACTGCCCATTAACTATATCAAGAAATAGGCTAACTTCACATCTGCCGAGAGCATCGCAAAAACTAACTTGGACCCCGGACTTTTTTAGGGAATTTAAAACAACAAACTTTTGCTAATCGACAGCGCCCTTATAAACAAATCGGGCTTCTTTGCAGCAAATCTAAACGGGTTTTCTGTTGGACATTGACTTGGGTTTACCATCTATTTTCGGGTTAACTTTCTCTGTTCGCTTGTAAGCGGCTTTTGCTGTTATAAGAGTATCTGACTTACGTTTTTAACTCGTTGAGGCGTCTGCCGAGGAAGCTTCTCTTTCTCCTTGTCTCGCAAGCAGCGTTTTACAGTGTCTTCACTTCGCTGCCCCCAACTTTATGCGCTCTTGGGTGAAACTGTCAATAATTAGATTAGGCTACTCGCCAGTTTAGTCTGGTTTTAATTTGCAGCCACATGAAACTAAACTGCTAAAACTCCAAATTAAAACCGTCGTCCCGAGGCAAAGATGGCTGGAGAGCGTTTCTCGAAATTCACTACTGTCTATTGTTCTGTGAAAACTAACCCATTCACTGCCGGATCACTAGTGCGCTCAGACCAGTGGAGTCTTAACTGGGAAGACGGGCATAGTTTTCTAATCTTGTGCATTTTATCTTATATTTATTGGCGTTTTTCAACGGCATATAAAAAATGCGAATGCTATCTGTGTATGGTTAAACAATGACAAATGTCGAATATGATTAAAAAAAAAAAAGGAAAAATAGTTTAAAGATCTTTCAGTGGTTTAGTAAGTACATGTGCCAATGTAATATCTACATTCATGTTGTGTTTCATCCATTTTCATTCATTTTATTTCATTAAAAACATTTTACACAAATATTTTCGTTTAATGACTCTAAAATGTCAAGTGGTGTAACCATGGCAAAATAGTGCTTTCCTTGCAACTTCATTATTATTCAGGACAGTTTTAAACACATTTTACACAACGTAAAACAACTAAATTGCTGCTCACAAAGACGTTGATTTCCCCTAACATACATTTGTCAGATTTTTTTTTTTAAATATGTAAATGGTAGAAATGCTACTAATGTCAACAAATCTGACTTTGAAGCCACACAAAAAATAGCAAAACAATTTTGATAATGAATGCATGTTCATCACAGAAGAGGTTTGTTCAAGTATTTTTAATAACATAGCAGATAAAGATTGAATGTAAAAACTTCCAACACGTTAACATTTTTCTTTTTGCAAAATGAAAAGTTTTTTTTTCTGCACAGACTGCTTTACAGATCCTCTGAATTTGGACAAAAATATTGAAAATCAGTGCCAGTGGTGAATGAAAATGACATAAAACTCTCTCTTATTTATTTTTTTTCTCTCCATCCAGCAGATAAACCTAAGGTATATCAGGGTGTGCGTGTGAAGACCACCGTTAAGGAGTTACTGCAGAAGCACAGAGCCCTGCAGGCACAGAAAACCGCAACGGTAAGCGTTGGATACGCAATAAAAGTCATAAATCAGACACTGACGTACAAGTTTATGGTAGCCAAAGTAAAACGAAGCCTGGTCAGTGCAAGACCAAACTTAAAAACCAACCAAACCTCTTAAAGCACCACGCCCACACAGGCCTATCTGTGCTTGAGTTTTCAGCTGATACCACATAATAACGGAAGATTTCTTCTGTTTTTCAACTGAACGAACGCAATGATGAATGATTTCCCTTGCTTCTCCCTCTCTTTTCCAATTTCAATCCTATAGAAATCACAAGCCATGGCTGCTCGCGATGTCTGCTCTACGACCATGAATAGTAAGTTTAAAATACTAACAAATTAACCGAACGGCGATAAGAGATAGTAATCTCAATCCTTTGTCCCATGCAGTCAAGACATTTCACAATGCTGTTTACAAAAGCATCAGATTTCAGTAACTTTAAATTCAAATTCAAGCTCTTACATGTTAGCAGGCAGAAAGTTTTTAGCTTTTTTTTTTTTTTTGCAAGTCTACATTTTCAGTATCCACAAAGGTGCCTTTGTGGATATTGAAAAGGTAGACTTGCAAAAAAAGCTAAGAACTTTCTGCCTGCTAACATGTAAGAACAATATCCTTTGTGGATATTGAAAAGGTAGACTTGCAAAAAAAGCTAAGAACTTTCTGCCTGCTAACATGTAAGAACTTTAATTTTAATCAGGAAACCTGAGACAAAGACAAAACAAAGTATACTGACTGCATGCAACTTACTATACTCCAAAATAGAAACCTTTTTCATCCACCGTCAGGCATCAGCTCTACCTTTACAATTGTGAGAAGAAAAAATAAATAAATAAAAGAACAATGACACCAACATAGGTGTTCCTTACAAATCCGTGAATGATCTCCTTTTTATAAACTACTATTCAAATGTGATTTAGCTGTTTGGCTGATGGTCTCGTGACATCATCCCAGGTCTTGCTGGCCTAATTTAAATGTTCTCCTGTGCTCAAGCCAGCATTTTCTTCTGTCTTCCCCGCAGCCCACCTTGATGTCTTTGGAATGCAAGCTCCAGAGCCCTATTTCCAGACACGTCCCTTTACCGAAAATGTCAACATACCGATGGAGAACGCTTATGATCATCAACAGATGATGCATATGATGCCACCTGAGACTTTCAGCGGCAGTAATTTCGTGTGCCCCACCTCTGCGCAGTGGTCTAATGGATATCTACCTTCTAATACGGACCTCTATGGTACTAGCCTGGTATGTGTTTGGTGCTTTTCATTTTTAATAAACCCTTTTTTGGCATTTGGACGGTTCTGAAGCTCAAGTACGTTTGCACTAATAAATAAAATCACGCGTGCAGTATTTTTAATAGTGATTTTTGTGCTTTTAAAATTTTTTCCTCAGGTTTCGAGGTCACCCTCAGACTCCTTCAATCTCCTCAGTCCCCTCGACTACAACAGTTACTCTCCCCCTCAGTCCAACTCTTCATCTTCTTCGTGCTACAGCTCCCCAACACGGATGGATTTGAGCTCCAGTGTCTCTCCAGAAAATTACCATTATCAGCATTGCAGCCTACAGCATTGCTTTTGTCTGTCGCACTGGTCCAATGTGCAGGAAGGCATGGCAACTTCAGAGTTTGCGCCCTACGGCTCATCAGACTGTTTGTATTCATATGGCGACGACAGTTATTTCAGAAGGGATACTTCAAACTCAGAGATGTGTTACTTATAAAATGCATTTTGAAGCACTTTGCGCGAAAATCCAGTGTCATAATTGATTCATTTGAATGCATTTGTTGTATTTTAGTTTAGATAATAAAATCAAGCAGTGATAGAATGCATGCTTAGCTTAGGAGAGTAGTTTAAGCAAAAAGGTTGATTGCAGAGAGTTAAATACTGTATGTGTGAGTATAATTTACAAATTATTCATTTATCTTTTTTTACAATAAACATATTTTTTCGTAATTTTACTGGTATCTTTTATTAAAAATGCCTTAGATATATTAACAATGGGGAAGACATTTCAGATTTCCAGTTTCTGTTTCTCATGTACATCGGAGCTTTGACAGTTTTTTTTTTTTTTTTTTTTTAACGTACAAATACAGCTGTGGCACAATTATTGTTTTGCATATCAACATTCGACATGAGGAAAATACGAGAAAAAAGCTTAATAATATGTTATTTATGAAAACAGATTTTGATAGTCAACATTGCATTTATTATAAGTCCTATACAGCTGTTAACATTTTTCTTGTTTTCAAACAAATACACTGTCAACTCACTAACACTGAAAAGTTTAATTGCTGCCTTAATTTTTTAAAGTAAAAACAAAGCCTTTTTCAACTACTTTAATTACTAATCTCATAAAGTTAGGTAGAAATTACAGAATTATTGAGAAGTTCATTTGTAGAAGATGTTTCTTATCTATTTGAATATAGATGATTTATATATGATTAATCTCTGAACTGGTTGTCACACTACAAACAGATCGTGGAACAATAACTGTCATTATCACACACTTTTACCAAAAGATAATCGTATAACTGTATAATTGTGTTATACAATCGAATAACACAATTAGCCTATCATCTCATATGAAATTCGATTCCTAAACGATAAGCACTGCATACACTCAAAGTAGGCTATTCACTTTAAGCTTGTCCTAAGCTTTCAGAAATTAAATACAGAACAGAAATAAATTCATGCTTGGATATCTGTTTTTAAACATCCCGAGATATCAGTTTTTTATTTATATTAAATGTCCCGTGTCTCTTTTAACTTCGGAACATGGCAGACTTAATCATTTAACGGTCACGCAATGGTGTATTCATTAACTACAGAAATAGGGAATGTTTTGCAGTCAAACAGAAGGGTGTGTACAGTGATCCAGAGTTTGCAGACGCACACGCTTTGTGCCTGATGCTCACAAACTTGGAATTCCCCTCGGGAGAGCAAAGGACAAGGAAGTCTTCCTCTAATCCACATGTTGGCTTGTTTCCTTGAACGGCTTCCCTCCCACTTCTGCACAACGTGATGTCTGATATAGCAATACTGATTCCAGCACACTCTTTTCTCAAGTTTTTTATTATTGTTTTTATTATTATTATTTTTTTTCCTACTCTGAAAAAACAAACAAACAAGGTGCATGTTATTCTTCAGTGTAAACCAGCAATGGGAATCAGGAACCACAATGGGAAGGGCACAAAGTGGGGGTCTATGTTTTTTTTTATCAGTTTTGTTTTCATAATCATGAGACAATATAGCCTAACGTTAGGATTACACCAAAAGAGTCTGTTATAAAAATAAACTAACAAAACATATTTGTGAGCATTAGCGGATCTTGGTGAATAAATGCAAAACACGTCATGGTGAAACAGCAGTGTCGTCATCAGGGCACATGCAGCCCCTCTGTCAGGGGTGCAACTCTGGTCTGACAGGTGTGGGGTGGTGGCAAAGCTGAGTTTTAGGTAATAGTCAATTTTCATTTCAGTTGCAACATACCATTTTAATATGTAATGCATTATCAAAATAAAACAACACTTAGAACATTTTTTTTAATGGAAATTATTAGCTATTAAAATTAAAGTCCTTTAATAAAGTTACAAGAGGCATTTTAATAAATAATGCTACATAAAGACAAGTAAACAGTCAGTAATAAACAAATTTACAGCAATGGCACAAAGATACAAATGAAAAAAAAAAACCTTTTGGTAGCTATTCAGGAATTAAATGTGTAATGTATAAACGCATAGATTAATATAGTTTATATTTATAGATTAATCTTTATTAAAGATAAAGAAGTTATTCAGTTAACAGCAGATTTGAGCAGAGTAATTTTTTTTTCTGTTGTTCTTTAATTCACATTAGTGACACAGATAGGTATAATAAGCTGCTGTCACTTTAAGACCCAATGCAGGGATCTGACACACATCAGATTTTCTCCCAACAGTTTAAATTCATTTAAAACTTTTTATTTTAACTCAGTTAAGACTGCAACTACTCGCCAAAACGTGCATTTTGATTTAATTTTGTGTGCATTTGTCAAGATTCAAATGTGAACTCAGTTCAGTTGGGTGTGCATGCACAGAAAGCAGCTCATAAGTACAGAAAACTCTTTTGCGTCTTCTTGAATGGTTTAAAATCGCTTAATAATAATAATATAATAATAATAATAATTCATTACATTTATATAGCACTTTTGGGGGGGATCTCCACATCCACCACCAGTGTGTAGCATCTACCTGGATGATGCGATGGCAGCCATACTGCTCCAGAACGCCCACCACACACCAGCTTATTGGTGAAGAGGAGACAAGAGTAATGAAGCCAATCAGTGTCGCTTGAATGGTTAAACTGAAAAAGACTTAAAAACATCAGACCTCAGTCTTATTGCAAAAAGGAATCATGCCTCAATATAAAAGGCTTCAAAACGGCATTGTGCCTCAGACTGAAAGGCATCAGGCGAAGCCTGAGACAAAAATGCATGAGAAAAAACGGACTCAGACAAAATGGCATCAGATGAAATGGACTCAGGTGGAGGCAAGTGTGGAATTTCGCATTGCCCTGCCTCAATATGACGTCACATGCACAGTTCAGAAATGGTTCAGATTCAGAAGGAGCTGGATTGCAAAGAGACTAGTAGAGCGAAGGTAACCCGTACATTAGGGGTGTCCCCGACTAAGGATTTTCACAGTCGAATCGGAATTTTCGAATCTTGCCGATAGTCGACTGATAGTCGAATCATATGTTTGTGGGCGGGGCCAAAATACATTACATTCCACAGTCATAATTACTGGCGTTAACACAGGGAAAAAGTGTAACGGACGCCTCGCAGATAATGCTTTATGTTTTGATTAAAAGATAGTTAACATTAAACGTAAGCGAAACCCTAAGAATTCACACCATTTCTTACAATAGTGCTCTCATTATAACGTTATGTAAATTACAGTAGTTATTAATCTTCTGCATTTCTGTTTTGAGTTGTGCGCGCTGAAGATGACCAGTAGAATAAAGCATTTGATAGCAGGTTTATAATCAATGGGATTTAACTTATTTATCTCATATAGACTACGCTTCGTAATTTATACAACATAACGTTAAGTTAGGCTATCTGCACAAAATACCCCGAGTGCACATGAACGAGTCTGCTCTGCTCAACTCTGAATTAATTCATTTTATGGACGCGTTCTTCTCACAACAACGTGCAGAAACAGGCAACTAAACTGTAAAATTCGCAGCGTTTTATGATATTAGTGTTCTCATTATAATGTTATGTATAGAGAGAGATAATCATCGTATAGTAGGCTACAATGAAGCGCTTACTGAGGCGCAACTCAACCAAATGCATCTTATACGAGATCAATAATATATACACCAGTGGCCCCTGGTGGCAAATTTTCTAGGTGGGGCGCCACATCCAAAAGTTTTAACATACATCCCGATATGATTTATCCCAGTATAACAAAAAGAAAAGGATTAAGACATAAAACATTTTAAATAAAGAAAATTGTTTTACTAAATTCAAGATTGAGGATGATTCTCACGAAACTATATTTTTTTCCAAGCTTTTTTCAAGAAAAATGTAAAAATTTTGTTTTTAATTTTAATAATAATTCAAAATTGATGTATACAGTGCAACAGCAAAATCTGTGGGAAAAATAAATGTTACATTTGCTTAGACCATTTTCTATACATATATAAATAACTACAAGTCAAGCTGCAGTACCAAGCAGGACCACACGGAGACGCCAACAGAACACTATATCGGTCGCCTTAAAGTTCTATAAATATAAACGGATCTGTATTCAGAATTATTAAACAGAGGAAAATACAAATTTAAAAAAGTAAATAAAAACATTATGAATTAGTTGAGTGTGGTGATCTGAAGGCAGCTCAACATGACTGACCAGTGAACAGTTCCTCTGTCAGAGTGAGAGTTCATGCCAATATAAACACCACTGTACATAGCAAACTTCTATAAAAACATGCTTCTTCAGCGAGTGTCCATTATAAAACACTTGCCAGACATGCGATCATACTGAAAAGTGCTCATATAGCTATCAGAGAGCGCACATACACGGTTTGTTTATTTGCACACTAACAATAACAGACTCGCGCGCGTCTAATAATATAAGTTACGATTCATGTATGTCACTGACCGTAATCATCTTTACCTCCATTACAATCGTGATCCATCAAAACTTCACTGGTAAGATACTGGTTTGCTTTATTCAGCCCATACAGACTAGTCCTGACTTCATATTTCTTCTTATTAGCGGTATGTTTGTTTCGACCAATCGCTGCACAAGTTAAGGTTACGCATGATGACGAAAGCACGTTAGTGCTAGCCCTCCCGGAACTCATAGAGATTGTATTGCAGCGCCTGCAGTTTGAAAAAAAAAAATCTTTGTATGAAAGTCTATGAGAGCACTCGGGGCGATTCTCATGCTGCGTCCCAATGTGCCTACTTATACTACGCCCTTTAAGTATATACTCTTTTGGTGAAGAAAAAGTACACACTTTTGAGTATGTAGTAGAAGAGTAGGCAAGCTTTGGGACATACTATCACGTCACACAAATGGGTCTTTAACGGACCGCTCTGTCGCACCTGTTACACGCACCCTGTTACTGTAAACTGGCCTGTCAATCATCTTCTCACAGTTAATATCCTCCACATTTAATTTAATTTAACTTCCTATCGTATTGGTGAGAAAAGAAGTAGCTCGTTAACCTTCCAGTCGCGGGTCTTTCATGTGGAGAACTCTGTTCATATTTTCTGTATAATGATGCATTTAAAAGTTAACGACCAAATGGATGTTTATAAAAGTTCACATTCCTGTTGCAGATGAAATATAGCACAGATAACAAACAAACAAACAAACAAACAATAAATAAATAAATATTTTTTTTACCAGGTTAAATGTTGATTATTAGTAACTCAAACCCCTTTTTGTAAACCTCTCTACCTAACCGCTGGTCGCGCACGTCCGCCACGTTTGTAGTTTTTCTAACGCGTTTTATTCGTGTTTGTAGTTCTGGACCGAATCCTTCGCCAAAGCGTAATGGATTGTGGGAAATTTTAGTCATTAGAGTGTGCACGGATCCACACTTCAAAAATCGACCTGAAATAGTAGACCATCCGGGGACTTTTGGCATACTCTTTTCAACATACTATGCTTTGGGACGTACTTATTCTAATCTCACATACTATTTAGGATGGATAGTATGAACATTGGGACGCAGGGTTAGTCTGACAGAAATCGCCCAAAAAGGGGCGGTTCTACACAGAACGTGGCTCGACGCTGATTGGACTATATTTCCAGAGGCAGAACAAACAGTCTAGAAGAGTGAAAGCTAGTTTAACACTGTGGCTGAATATGAAAGAAAAAAAAAATCCCTCCCTTTCGCCCTTTGGTGGTGCGTTGCCCGATCGCCCTAATGGAGAACCCGTCTTTGATATACACGATATATAAACCAGCTGAAATGTTTCTGATGTGTCTGAAATCACTTGTACCCTACCTGATTGAAAAAATGCAGTTTTTCACTCTGTGTCAATTTGAGTCTTGTTAAAGATTTAAATCCCTGCCACCAAGATGCTCTTCTGTCAGTCACAGATTATGGAAAGTGAAATTTAAATCTACAGGGGTGGTTGGATTTATTCAGGCAAATTAAAATATTTATTTAAAGCTTCCTTCTTTTCATATTCTTATTTACAGGCTGTAAATAAGATAAGTTAATATACAGCCTATTAAGATACAGCATTATCTTAATAGGCTGTATATTAACTTATTGGGAGAAAACCGGTAGTTCTATGTGAAATCAGACATTGAGCACCCCCATATAGCTAAAATAGCATGATCATAACACCCCGCGAATATTCGACTGTGAGTTTGGTAGTCGAATCAGGCTCCTCCTATCGAAGCATCTAATCGTCGACTATTCGGGGTCACCCCTACCGTACATGATTATATTTTATTCTTATGGTTTTAATTAAATGTTACAGCCTATAGAACATGTCCCGCTGCGATTATTTAATAAATTTGTATTATTTGTGAGTTTTATTTGCACAAAAAGTTAGCTAAACAACATACTACAACTATAGCTTGTATGTTGGCAAACTATAGTGAATTTAAAGAGATCTTAGGCGCTATTAGATGGCATTGTTATAAGCGCAGCACTCCTTTGTGTACAGAGGTTACCTGGGAAACTGTTTTATTTCTGCTGTTCCAAGAGCGCCATCTACTGTCAGAAAGTGGATATATAGTTTCATTCCACCAGTTGCTGTTTATCTGCAGACCATTGTAAAAAAAATCGGCATATTCTCTTCTGTATAGAACTTTTCCAGTGTAACATTTAATTAAAAGCGTGAGAATAAAATATATCAGGTACAGTTTATCTTCGGTCTTGACCTGTTTCTCTGTCTCCCTCTCTTTTTTCCTTTTTTATTTTTTAATGCTTGAATTACAATTACATAAAGAACACTGACAAAAGGCTTACATAAATGCATAATACCATCAATAGATAATGCATACATAACACACACACACACACACACACACACACACACACACACACACACACACACACACACACACACACACATCTTAAAACAATTTGAGAATAGTTACAATTGTATATCAAAAAAGGGGGATAAAGAAAAGGACACACAAAGGGATTATAAAGGGATAAAAACAAACAAAATCTAAAATTTATACAAAAACAGTCTTAACAGTCTACTTTATAGTAGAAAATGAAGTTGTAATTCTAATCGAAAGTGACACTCACAGTTTTTTCATGTTTAATGCTGTAAAGTTGCAGCCTTAAAAGTAATCTATTGTATAAATAGGCCTAAACTTAATTGGTCTGACTTGTCTGGAGTGCTGAATTGCAGAGCTGTTGTAAGCATCGCTATGATCAGACGCTTTCTTAACTGCTGATTTCTCACTTCTGTAATTTTTGTTGTGTGATTATTTTGTTAATAAGAGGAAAGTGCATGGCACATATTTACATATTCATCTAAAATCCACTCTCAGCAGCATTGATTCGCTAACAGTAGCACTGGTCATGTATTTCGAACTTCGTTTTACCCCTAAGTGAAGAACAAAAAAGAATTTCCCCATGAATTGCCTACATCTGACCTTGATTCCACTCTTTGAGTAAGTATTTCTTTTGAATAAGTACTTACCTCACGACCATTGGAGTAGGCCTATGAATGCGTGTAGTATGACTGTAATCCAAACTTGATACCAAAGTATACTTCACATTTTATGCGTAGGCGAGGGACAGCGTACAGTGCACGTGACGTGAATTTCGTCATCAGAATAGTACGCGCACCACCGATTTATGTATCTGGTCGCACATGTGCATTGAATTTGTTTTGCAGTAATCAGTTGTTCCATAAGGTGGCAACACTGTCCCGGGCTGTTGTTTCACAGTAGAAAACGAAACTAAAGAGGATGGAACAACAACAAAATAGCAGAGACTGTAACAACAGCAGAAGGTTACATTCGTCATGTTGTCATTGTCATGTGACCTACCAGGGTCAGTTGCATCACTTCACTGGCATTCACAACAACTCTCCTGTAGCATCATGGGATAATAAAATGTCCCCTGGATGCACACTTCCTCTGCAGGCACACAATGTCATAAGACATTGATATATGGTTAAATTTCGGTTGCTACGTCGGGTGACCAAAATTCAATGTAAATTCAACGTTTTTGTTGATTAAATTGATTGTTTGTTAAATTGATGTCCAATACCAACGTCAGCTGACGTTGATATTTTGTTCTTTTTAGGTTGTGTAACCAAAATCCAATGTTAAGTCAACGTCAAATTGACGTCAAATACTGACGTCAACCTGATTTTCATTTTCGACCCAAAATGCAATGTCTGTCCGACGTCATGTCCAATGTCAACCTGACGTTATATAGACGTCCGGTGCCTGCTGGGTCAGAATGTCGCTGAAAGTAGGTCACTTGGGTATTTTTCGCCTGAGGTTTTATGAAGCTGTTTTCGCCTACTATTTAGTAGAGAAATGTGTGTTGAATGATGTTTCTTAAACATTCAGTTGTCATGCTTTAGAATTATGTCCCATTTTAATCTAAAAATCCATTTAAAACTGGACTGTATTGTGAATAGAGGCTGATATTTAAAATATGCCCCCTCCCCACACACAACATGACCTGCTGAATACAGAAAATGAGTGTTTTTTAAAGTAGCGTATTAATCACTGATCGTCACTGATACCACTGATTCATTAGTTTAAACAAGAACATTGTAGACTGCTGTGGAACATGATAACGATTAATTATGTTTTGCAGAGGCCAGTCCTTGTCTTGGAGGTTAATCTGAGTGTGGCCTGAGGTAGAGGCAGGTATTGTACTCTGTTCTGATGACAGATAACACCACTGTCAGATACAGTTGGTGGGAGAGATGCCAAAGATACTTCAGTAAAGGCATTAGGAATTTCAGTTAAGCAGTTTCACACCTTCACCATGTTTAAATAAACATTGAAAATGTTCTGTTACAACAGGCCAATTACTTTTTACCAAAGTTGTAGATTTTCTGTTTTTGCTGTAGATTTTTATTTATTTATTTATTTATTTTATTTTTTAATTTCAGCAAGTTTAGTGCAGTGGTCAGGCAATGCAGATTTATGTTTAGCTTTATTAATTCGGTATGGAGGAAGTTAGTTATGTTCATGTAGTCTGTTGGTTAATTTGTAAGAAAAAGCGGATGAATAAATCTTTTCGTGGTTATGTTTGATTTATAAAAGAAGGTTAATGAACAATGAATTATTACTGAACCATGTTTGTGTGCCAGGAATGTGTAACCCAAGTTTAATGAGAATACAGATACACAAGATAGTTAAAAATAAATAAATAAAATAAAATAAAATAAATAAATAAAAAATGCACAAAGTTCTGAGTGAAAATGTTTCTACATTTTTTTTAATTGCAATAAACCTGATGCAGTGGTCAGGACAATCAGATTTATGTTTAGCTTTATTAATACAGTATGGAGGAAGTTAGTTATGTTCATGTAGTCTGTTGGTTAATTAGTAAGAAAATGTAGATGAATAAATCTTTTCGTGGTTATGTTTGATTTATTAAAGAAGGTTAATGAACAATGAAGTATTATTGAACCACATTTGTGTGCCAGGAGTGTGTAACACAAGTTCAACAAGAATACAGATTCCAAGACAGTTTAACAAATAAATAAATAAATAAAAGAGTAAATAAATAAATAAATAAATATGGTGTAGATACAATTTTCACTAACACTGTAAGAAATGTCTTTTGAAGTTATTAAAGATTATTGCAATGTGTTTTACAAGAAAATACTATTTCAGTCTTTCTACTTCAAAATTTCACATTTAATTTAATGTGTTATTTGCCATTTGTTTGTAAGTGTTTGTGAAATTTACTAGCAATTTCTAAGTGAAAATTGCTTCTACAAATTTTTTTTTTTTTTTTTTTTTTTTCAGTGCAGAACTGAGGATTGAGCAATATGGTTACTGTGTTTTCCCAACTTGATCCGAATAATTTATCCATGAATTGATCCAGTTAGTTTAGCTGAAAAGCCAAGACATTTGCTTAAGTTTCCTGCTTTTCATATTTTATACTCTGTAACCTCTCAAGTGTCTCCTTCATTTTATGAGAAACATTGATAAAGTTTATGAAACATAACAGTGTGAGATCTGACATGGCAGTAATCCAGCAACAAAATGGTTCTGTAAAAATACTGAACTAGGGCCAAATCTTACACCAGCAGCAACACAGGGAGAAATTGAGATCTGGAGCAAAAGATGCCTTGACAGAAACAATAAGTGTTGGTCAAGGGGGAAAACATGCAAATTTTACATTTTTATAGGATCACTGAATTATGATCGGAAATGAACCCTGTGCTAACAATGCCCTGTGGCCAAGTAAAATGGTCTCCCCTACCTTTTATATTTCTCATCAGCCTCTTAAAAACCATTATTGACAGTTATTTTCAAATGTAAATAAGAGACACATTTCTAAAGCATGACTAGTTTTACTGTGAAACAACATCATTTGAGCTAATAATAACTTTCATTATTATTAGTGTTCATTAAGAATATTGAAAACCTTTTTTGACTCCTCATTTGAGTTGACTGCATGCCACTGATAGACTGTCTCCCTTTTGTCCTTCTTTTACACAGAAAAAAAAAAAAAGCATTCAGCATAAATCAGGCAGAAGACATAACATCTCTTTTAACAGGCACTGGTCATTCCTGAATGACACTGTCATAAATTACTTTCTCATTATAAAAGGAGTGAGAGGTCAAGATGGAAAAGATAAGCAGATTTACGTCAACAGCAAAGAGAAGATACCTAGAGTTCAACTAAAGCTATGTCAAAAAGACAATTTTATAAACTAAACGTTTTGATTTGACCAATAAAAACTCTTGGGAACAGGAGAGGAAAGCTATTCTGTGATATAAAGTAACTGGATGAACTTACGGTTCAATGTATTTTACACTAAAATGCTGTTTTTTTGTAATTATCAGTCAATCTATGTGGCCTGTCACCTAGTTTTTTGTAGTACAAGTACTAGTAAAAGTCATCCCTGTTCCTAGAGAAACTGAGGGCGAGTCGTATCATGCCCCTCTCAGCTTTCTCCTAATACATTTCTCAAGAGTTGGTGTTACATATTTCTCATAGACTCTTTGCCAACATGGCTTGGTCTAGACCTGTTTGTGTTTATTTTCCACTTCATTCCTCTTGTATGTATGTTTGTGTTCTTTGCTGTAGCATTTATCCCATCCATTTGAATTTTTTAAAGGGAGAATAAATTGCAGCACCTAACATGTATGGCAAATTCACTGTTGAAAGATATCATGTGATCTGTCCAACACCTGTGCTATAGGAGTGTGAAGAGCTTTGAAGAAGGCACAAACATGAATTTTCACAATTTAATAAATATATATATTTTTAAAACAGACAATCTTACCTGTCTAGTGAAGTCAGATTTTTTCCCACGATATACACTACCAGTCAAATTTTTTTGAACAGTAACATTTTTAATGTTTTTTTTTTTTTTTTTAAAGAAGACTCTTCTGCTCACCAAGCCTGCATTTATTTGATCCAAAGTGCAGCAAAAAACAGTAAAATTTTAAAATATTTTCACTATTTAAAATAGCTGTTTTCTATTTGAATATTTTTTAGAAAGTAATTTATTCCTGTAATCAAATCTAATTTTTTTGCATCATTACTCCAGTCTTCAGTGTCACATGATCCTTCAGATTTTTTTTTTAGAAAGGATTATTGAAATTAATACTTTTATTTTGCAAGGACGCTTTAAATTGATCAAAAGTGATGATAAAGACATTTACAATGTTACAAAACATTTATATTTCAGATAAATGCTGTGCTTCTGCACTTTATGTTCATCAAAGAAACCTGAAAAAATTCTGCTCCGCTGTTTTCAATGTAATAATAATAATAATAAATGTTTTTTGAGCAACAAATCAGAATATTAGAATGTTTTCAGAAAGATCATGTGACTGGAGTAATGATGTTAAAAATTCAGCTTTGAAATCACAGGAATAAATTACATTTTAAAATATATTCAAATAGAAAATAATTATTTTAAGTACTAAAAATATTTCAAAATTGTACTGTTTTTGCTGTACTTTGGATAAAATAAATGCAGGCTTGGTGAGCAGAAGAGACTTCTTTAAAAATATTACTGTTCAAAAACTTTTGACTGGTAGTGTAGATGGAAATCCCTATGACCTACATAGCACAGCGGTTTGCAAAATGGATGGATGCATATATTTAATACCTGCAGAGACTTTAAGAAATCTAAATCTCTAGAAACCCAAAATGTGGATGGATCAAATTACCATGTTTTTTCATACATTTCAGTCCTGATGGCAGTCTTGGTAGTTTCTCACGGCTCCTTGTCTGTAGAATGCAAGAGGTTTTTTTTTTTCTTTTTTTTTTCTTTTTTCTAGCTCTCTTTAAAACCAGAAAGTTGGTTTTTCTGCAATTTTTCCAAGGAAATAGTAAGAGTGTGAGATCTTTGCACTGTCTAACTGCCATTTGATAGGAGGAGCTTGGAAATGTTTATCAGTCATGCTTGTGTACCACTGGGATCCCTGCTGACATATGAAGATTGTGTCTGGAAATTATTAATGAATAGGTACATGAAGAGAATAACATTTACTGTTAATGTTTGCCAAAGATTTATCAAGTAATCTACAAAGAAATACAAACCGTTTTATTCCCCATAACAATGAAATCGTAACATATTTTTGTAGTTAGTAATGGGTCTCCAATGAACACTTCTGCACGGACTGTAAACGGAGCATTTTAAGCAGGTATTTAACTTTGACATGTTTCCCTGCTTTCTCATCCTGCAGAGCAAAATGCCAAATATTGTCCCCCTCCAGCGCACACTTTCCCAGCCTCTCCTCGACAGTCACACCTTGTACTATACCTTCTTCCAAATCTCAGCATTTGTGCAGACATGCCCTTGGATCCTGTTAGGCAGATTCAGCGGTAGCTTAAAGGTAAGCAGAGGCATCTTGGTAGCACGGTGTGTGCTGAGGAGTTATGCACAAAATTTTGTGCACAAAGGTAATGTTCACTCAAAAAAAAAAACAAAAACAAAAAAAAAAACACTGAACACAGATGTCTTGGTTTCACTCACTCTTAGTACTCTTTATGGTTCGAAAACGCCCATTCACCTCTGAGGGTCGTGACCCTAAAACTATTTTATCTTCTGTCTTGCTGCTAGATTTCTTGTACTTTAAATATTCGAACTATGACCGAGCTTGTGTAAAGTGTAAAGCAGTAATTATTACTACTAGTAGTTGCAACACCAAGATTGTGGGTTCAGTCCCCAGGGAATGCATGAACCGAAAAATTGTTAGCTTTGAATCCAATGTACGTCACTTTCAGTAAAAGAATCTCCCGAATGCATAAATCTGAATGCAAATGAAAATAAAGAGCTTGCACAGATGTGTGAAGTGAACCTGCTTTAAAGCTACAGTTCACCCAAAAAAGTTCATTTACTCACCTTTATGTCATTCCAAACCGGTATGTCTTTCTTTCTTCTGTTAGGTAGTATGTTGGCTGGTCTTTTCATAAAATGAAGGTGAATGATGACCAGGCTCAAAAAAGAAGCAGCATGAAAATAACATAATTGTAAAATAACATCATAATCCATACATCATCTGAGCTATATTTCAAATCTTCTGAAGCCTCTATGAGGAGCAAAAACCTAAATCACTGAAAATCTTTCACAATCTCAGTCATGTGATTTGAATATGCACACATTCAATATACACTGAATATGCGCATACAGCAACGCAACTGAAATGTTCCCAGACCCAGAAACGTAGTAAGGACATCGGTTCAACTGCAATTTTTTGCGAAGTGAATACTTTTTGTGAGCAAAGACAGCAAAAATAAAGATTTTGTTTATCAACTCTTCTTCTCCAAATCATGCATTTTCCCATTTTGGAGAGTACCACAACGCATGCGCGTGCTTTCTTCTGAGCGTAAAAAAGGTGCAGCGCATGCGTGTTCTCCATCAGCAGCACCACGCACATGCGTTGTTTACGTGCAGAGGAAAGCACGTGTATGCATCGTGGTACTCTCCAAAATGGCGGAATATGTGATTTGGAGGAGAAGAAAAAGTATTCTGATAGCTTCGCAAAATTGCGGTTGAACCACTGATGTCACATGGACTGTTTTACTGATGTCCTTACTATGTTTCTGGGTCTGGGAACATTTCAGTTGGGTTGCTGTCTATGCAGGGTCAGAGAGCTCTCAGATTTCATCAAAAATATCTTAATTTGTGTTCTGAAGATGAACGAAGGTCTTACGGGTTTGGAACGACATGAGGGTGAGTACTATCCTTTTAAGTAGCATTAAATGTTATACTTTTAAAGGCCAAATTCCCAAACAAATCCACCTATGCAGTCTTGATCATATTCCAAATTAAGAAATCATTATAATGCAGCTAAAGATAATTTACAGGGAACATAAATAATTGCTTTACCTTCCGAGACATTCGTTTATTTGTCACGTAACAGATGCAATAAATGAATCATTCATGAATGACCCATCACTAAGTATATTATTTTTGAGCTTAGTTTTATTAAAAGATTTGCTGCGCTTAGATCCTGACTTATCATCATAGCCTGTTGCTAAGTTTCTGTGCTGAATTGGTGAAGCAAAGTTATTGTTGGCAACAAAAAGCAAACATAATTTTTTATTTATTTTTTGGCAAACACTGTTTACGAACAATAAAAACCATATGGAAGCAATTGAAAAGCATCAGTCACATTCTCACACACATACACACAACCCCCACCATCACAAAAAAAAAAAAAAAAAAAAAAAAATATTCACACACTAAAACGTTTGCAAATGCACGTTTGCTTTATTGTCTAAAGAAGCAGATTTCATGATAGAGCGTGCGCAGAGCAAACCCTTATTCAAACATCTCATTAGGAAAGGTGTTAACTTGAGAGACAACTGAGCCTGCAGGTTAAGGACACGGGTAGATAAAATGATAACATCCACAGGGGATTTCTCCAGCTTTCAGAAAACTTCTGGCTTTCTAATTCTAACTGACATTTTAATGAACTGTAAAGGAACAGCACTCTGTAAATGTTAGAATTTTAACCACTCTAAACAGGCTACAGGATTCTGTAGTTATTTATTTATTTATTTATTTATTTATTTTAATTGAAGCTACACAATCCAGCTAAAATGGACATTAATCTACACTCTCAATATTCAGTGAATTTATCGATTTGACAGCACTGACACTATTGGATGAGAAAAAAAACTTATTTGAGCTGAATAATGACACAGGTGTCCTCTGCTGCTTCATAGATGAATTGAATTTGTTTGACGAATTTTTGCAACATTGACACTGAATTATATCAACACTGAACTGACTCGAGTTGCTTCAGAGTTTTTCTTTCTTTTCTTGCTGAATTGAACATGAACTAAATCAACACTGAACTGACGGAGTTGAATGACACTATTGTTTTGTGAGAGCTGCTTTACAGCATAATGTGGATTATATTTGATGACGTTTGCATCATTGATTTTCTTGGTTCTGTTTCCTGATTAACACTTTGAAGCTGCTTTGAACAGCCTCTATTGTATAAAGCGCTATATAAATAACGGTGAATTGAATTGACTGAACTTAAAAATAAAGTTACCAAAAAGGTTGCAGTGATTCCATAGAATAACCATTTTTGTTTCTCCAAAGATCCTTTAATTTACATAATTTTTTCTTAATGTAAAGAACATTTTATAAATGTAAAATAACTTTTTCTACTAAAAAGAACCTTCTGTAGAATGGAAAGGTTCCATGGATGTTAAAGGTTCTTCATAGAACCACAGATGCCAATGAAGAACCTTTATTGTTAAAGGGATAGTTCACCCAAAAATGAAAATTCTGTCATTAATTACTCTTCAGAACACAAATAAAGATATTTTTGATGAAATCCGAAAGCTTTCTTACCCTGCATAGACAGCAATGCAACTGACGCATTTAAGGCCCAGAAAGGTATAAAGGACATTGTTAAAATAATCCTTGTGACATCAGTGGCTCATTTGTAATTTTATGAAACTACGAGACTACTTTTTTGCGGAAAAAAAAAAAAAAAAAATCTTGCAGCCTCATAAAATTATGATGTCACATGGACTATTTTAACGACGTCCTTACTACCTTTCTGGGCCTTGAACGCGGTAGCTCCCTTGCTGTCTAAGCAGGGTCAGAAAGCTCTCAGATTTCATCAAAAATATCTTAATTTGTGTTCCGAAAATGAACAAAGGTCTTGAGGGTGAGTAATTAATGACAGAATTTTCATTTTTGGGTGAACTATGCCTTTAAGAGTGTATCCCTTCACAGTAGTTTCCAGATTTGTTCTAAATTCTTCTAAATTGAATTTTTCATAAGAGCTGCCAAAATGCTGTAATAAATGCTCCACATCTGTATCACCCTAGCAAATCCTACATATTAAGAAGCTGCACAAAAAGAGTGCTAATGCGAATATCTTAAATATCTTCTGAAAACAGCGAGGAGTTGCAGATGTAGGTTTCTTTTTGGCCCTCATCTTCTTCCAGCAGTTTCTCAAGGGCCAGAGTGCCCTCAGGGGCCTGGGGAGTCTCCACCTGCTGAGGCTCAGGCTCTGGTGAGAGTACTGGCAAGGTCAGAGGCACTGGAAAGAGCTGGGGGGCCGTCAGGGCCGCTGGCATTGAGGGGGCCTGCACAACGGAGCTGGAGATGGTGGATAAAGGCTGAGCCCAAGGAATGTACGTCAAGGAGGAGTCCGGGACCTCCACCTGAGACAAGGCTGAGCTGGAAGTGCTCATGGTCTAATAGGGAACCAGATAAGAGATGAGTTAACATCTCCAGACACTGAAAATAATAGCAGTGGCTTAGTGTCAGTCTGTGGCTCACCGCAAGGTTAGTGAAGAGAGGTGTGTGTGTAAATGTCAGCATAGGGGAAGGGCCCACCACAGTGTAACTGGGACAGATCGGCTGGATGTACATATCTGTGTGGGGCGGGACAGTAGGGTCGTGGTGTTGGTCTGGAGGAGTCCAGTGACTTAGAGGTTGAAGAGCAGATGTGCTGGTGGTCTGGGCAATCCATCCTGTGCAGAGCCCACCGACATCCACTAATGAATCATTAAGGCTGCTCTGGTTGGCTTCTACAAAGCTAGAAGACCCTTTCAGAGAAGAAAATGAACATGAAAAATATTTGCATTAATCAGTGACAAAAAAAAGGTCATGTGTTACTTACCAGCATGTGTGTATGATGGCAGAGGGTTGTTGGAAACCATCACCTTGAAAAAAAAGTACAAAGGTAATACATATAATTTAGTTTTCTCGTTTTTTTTTTTTTTTTTTTTTTTGTATTAAACTATGGGGTATATTATGGAAGCCCGCTTCCGCCACTGAATAAAAAATAAAAAAGGTAATTACGACTTTTTATCTCACAATTCTGACTTTTTTTTTTCTCAGAATTGCGTCATATAAACTCACAATTCTGACTTTTTTTTTTCTCAGAATTGCGTCATATAAACTCACAATTCTGACTTTTTTTCTCAGAATTGTGACATATAAACTCACAATTGTGAGTTATAAAATCAGAATTGCGATATATAAAGTCAAAATTGCGGGATAGAAACTCGTAATTGCGAGTTTGTATCTCGCAATTCTGACTTTTTTAATAACTCACAATTGCAAGTTTATATTACACAATTCTAACTTCATTTCTCAGACTTGCGAGTTTATATCTCGCAATTCTGACTTTATAACTCACAATTGCGAGTTTATATCATGCAATTCCTAGAAAAAAAAGTCAGAATTGCCAGTTTATATCTCGTAATTCTGACTTCATTTCTCATGATTGCGAGTTTATATCTCACAATTCTGAGAAAAAAAGTCAGATTTGATAGATAAAAAGCCGCAATTACCTTTTTAAAAAAATTTTTATTCAGTGGCAGAAACAGGCCTCCATAGGGATACACTGCAAAAAAATATTATCTTACAAAGTATTTTTGTCTTGTTTTCTAGTACAAATATCTAAAGATTCTTGAATCAAGATACATTTACTTGAGAAGCTAAATTATTTAAGATATTAAGTCTTGTTTTCTAAAAAAATTATCAAAATTGTGTTTGTTTTTGCTTAAAACAAGAAAAAATATTAGCCAGTGGGGTAAGAAAAATAATCTTAATCGGAAAAACTAGATTATATTTCTTACCCCATTGGCAGATGTTCTTTCTTGTTTTAAGCAAAAACTAACAACATTTTATTTTATTTTTTATTTAAGTTTTATATTTTATTATTATTTATTTATAAATATATATTATTATTAGCCTTTTTATTTCGACAGGACAGCTTTAGGAGAGACATGAAGTGATAGAAGAGAGAGGGGAACAGGATCAGATAGGGCCATGAATCGAGACTCGAACTCGCATCGCCCACAACGATGTTGCTCGATATATTGCGGCACTGACTCGTTTTGGATGCTTGAAGTTGTGGAAGACAAAATTTTGGGCATACTGGATGAATGGTAAATAACCTAGAACACACATGTTGTGTTTAGTAGACAGCTTGCGTGGCTTTGTTTTGAATTGCTTGTCACTTAAAATGGGCCGGGCATCATTGTTACAGTTCGATGTAAAGCATGAAATTTGACAGTTTATTATGTTTACATTTGGTGCTTGGAAAGTGTTCATTTTGTGCCCTGCTTACATTTCCTATCTGTTATTAAATATTTAAATTTTTCTCGTTGCTTCACAGAGATAAACACTGAAAGTACTCCACCCTGAGGGTTCAATAACTGGATCTAATCTCAGGAAAATGTTTGGACATTTTACTACAGGGGTCACCAAACTTGGTCCTGGAGGGCCGGTGTCCTGTAGAGTTTAGCTCCAACTTGCCTCAACACACCTGCCTGGACGTTTCAAGTATACCTAGTAAGACCTTGATTAGCTGCTTCAGGTGTGTTTAATTAGGGTTGGAGCTAAACTCTGCAGGACACCGGCCCTCCAGGACCAAGTCTGGTGACCGCTGTTTTACTACAATGAAGACTGAGATCTCAGTGGCAACATCAAACACTTAGCTTTGGTTCAACAAAGCTAAAAACTTAAAGGGTTAGTTCACCCAAAAATGAAAATTGTGTCATTAATTACTCACCTTTATGTCTTTCCAAAGCGGTAAGACCTTTGTTCATCTTCAAAACACAAATTAAGATATTTTTGATGAATCCGAGAGCTTTCTGACCCTACATAGACAGCAATGCAACTACCACATTCAAGACCCAGAACGGTAGTAAGGACATCGTAAAAATAGTCCATGTGTCATCAATGGTTCAGCCGTAATTTTATGAAGCTACGAGAAAACTTTTTGTGCGCAAAGAAAACAAAAATAGGGACTTTTATTTCTTCTCTTCCGTGTCATAACGTGTTCATAACAATCCTACATCAGTAGCACCACATGCTTGCGTCATGGTACTGTCGTGAACACGGATTATTTTTGTTTTCTTTGTGCACAAAGAGTATTCTTGTAGCTTCATAAAATTAAGGTTGAACCACTGATGACTATTTTAATGATGTCCTTATTAACTTTCTGGGCCTTGAACGCGTCAGTTGCATTGCTGTCTGGGCCAGAAAGCTCTCGGATTTCGTCAAAAATATCTTAATTTGTGTTCTGAAGATGAACAAAGGTCTTACAGGTTTGGAACGTCATGAGGGTGAGTAATTAATGACAGAATTTTCAATTTTGGGTGAACTATCTCTTTAAGTATTTCTTTTATGGTGCACACAATTGAATAGAAGAAACTAAGGAGTCTCCAAGAATACATTGAAGACCAGAAAACATTGAAACGGCAAGACAACTTAAAATAGAGGAAGAAAGGATTCATTGTAGCTATATATTTTAGCTAACATGTTTATTGACAATTACAATATTTCTGCTGAGTTTGTCTTGTTGCTGTGCTTTAAATGAATCTACAAGTATGTTGATGAAATAATTTCAGCCTAAATTTATATTTTATGTCCACATATGTCTTTATTTGATAACTAGTCATCTAGCAAACAGGATAATGTGCAGTCAGTTATCTTCACGACAGTTTATTTAACAATAACAATGACCTGCTGGCTATACATTACATTTACACAACAGATCAAAAACAATTAAGGGGTAGCACAATGTGATTCCTTTGTAAAATGATTTACATGTCAGGGCAAGTCCTTCCACTTAAATTCCACTTAAACAGATGAAAGGGACTTTTGTTTAAGACCTACACTTGGTAGTTTGGATCAAGGCATTTCATGCTGTGGCCCCCAGACCAACAATGGCAGATCTGTTTAAGAACTCATCTTCAAACCGAGAGACGTGTTGATTGAAATGGCAGAGAGCACGTGGAGGGGCTGGCTTACAGATAACCTAGCTAGCCCTAAAGTAACAGACACAGATAAGAGCAGGTTTAGTTCTCGTGTGGTTTCACTTAATGCCATAATGCCACTTGGGAAGCAATTACTAACTCAAGTGTCATCAGCTTCTGCAGAGTAGGTTAAAGAGCATCTGTAAACAATCAGGATGGCATTAGAAGAGTGGCTTCATAAGATCTCATGCTTTTCTACAATTTGCTAAAGGCATTTAACAGAATTCCACCCATTTTTATGTGATTTAAATGTGAGAAAGAGGCTGCTGAGTGTGTGTGTGTTTGTTTTCATGTGTTGTCAAGTATAATTAAAGGTTGGTAGGCAAGCCTCTTGGCAGATCCACAAACGGATTTGCATAGGCCCTATGCCCAGCCCCTCCGGCTATGTGGGGGAATAGTTTAACTGTCACGGAAAAACACCTGGATTATATAAGACCAAAATCCCCTTGGAGTTTTGGAGAGACTGCCTATCTGCGCTCGGTAATGGTTAGGAACATTCAAGCTGACAATGATTGTGCAATTTTGCAATCCTGTAATCAATTTGAGAGTTTTCAAACCTCTGGGGGTCTGATATTCAGCCAGTTTTTAGCAAGTGACATGCACTGACCTCATTTTTTGTTTGTCATATGAACAATTCCAGTTAAGTGACACTAACTAAACAATTACAGAAGTTTAAAGCCCAAGCTCCTCTTTTCTATCATAACTAATCTTTAAATGTTCATTTCTATATATACTGATACATTTTTAACATTTCAAGATAAATAACATTAATATTTTCCACACAAATAAGCTATAAACAGCATACAAATAAACATACAAATAAATATGTAAAGAAGCATTGTTAGTTCATGATTCCTAATGCACTAAATATTGTAAAGAGTTAGAGTTACCCATTAACAGGATTTTATTGTGATATTTTAACCTTCTCTTACATTAAAATGACATTTAAACAGTGTTGCTTTGACTTTTAAAGTGAGCTCATCTCAACATGTCCATGCAATATTTTGCAATATTTCGCAATCCCATAATCAATTGAGAGTTTTCGGTCCTCCTGGGTTCCATTATTCAGCCAATTACAACTCCAGTTCCAGAAAAGTTGGGACATTTTGTGAAATGCCATAAAATCAAGAATATGTTATTTGTTCATTCTCTTTAACCTTTATTTAATTGTTTAAAGTGCAAAGAAAGATGCATGAAAGATGTCATCTTGAGGGCATGTCTCTGTACAATCCCAATATATGCCTCCACGTCAATGGTACCTTCACACATATGCAAGTCACCATGCTATTTGCACTGATGCACCCCCATAACATGACAAATGTTCGCTTTTGCACCTGTCACTGATTGAAGTCTGGATGGTCTCTTTCATCTTTGGGACTGACAATTTGATGTCCGTTTTCCCCAAAAACAAGCAATCTAAGATGAGCTCTGGCCCAGAGAACTCGCTGGCATCTTTTAATCAGAATCAGAATCATGTTTATCGCCAAGTACTGTATGTATACATGCACGAGGAATTTGTCTTGGTAAATTGGTGCTTGACAAAGACAACAGAAAAACAAGAAAAATAAATAATAAAACAATTAGGTAAACAATTTTAAAATAGGACAAGTAAAATCTATACAATAAGAGCAGAAAAAATTAGGAAGATAAAAGTGCATTTAATAAAGATATCTAATAAAGATAAAATTGAACATTTCTGAACATTGTGCAAGATGTGCAGCGAGGAGCCAGTGCAAATGTTTACAGTCTGGGATGTGAGAATATAGCAGCCTGAGTTGTATGTGTTAATGTAACACATGTGAAACAACACGTGTGTATGTATGTATTTTGTTGTTGTTGTTGTTTTTTTTTTTTAATAATGTGAAGTGTAATGTCTATGTGCGCGAGTAAGAGGCCCTGATGGGTCATGGGTATTGTTGATAAGGGCAATCTCTGCCTAGAATTGATGTATAGATTTCTCCTTGTGTAACAGAGATTCACACTGCATTTCTTGATGCAGCTGCAGACTGTGTTAAATGACAACAATTTTCCATAGTACTCCCGAGCCCATGTGGCTATATTTCACACAACAGCATGGCGGGTTCTCTTGCAATGCCATCTGAGGGCTCAAAGGTGACACGCATTCAACTGAGGTTTCCTGCCTTGCCCTACATGTACTGAGATTTCTCTGGATTCCCTGAATTTTTTCACAAAATTATGTATGGTAGTTGGTGAAAGACCTAAATTCTTTGCAATTTTACATTGAAAAATGTGATTTTTGATTTGTCTGACAATTCTCTCATGAAATTTGGCACAAAGTGGTGAGCCACGATCCAGTTTTGCTGGCAAAGACAGGAGGCTCCGTATAAACTCAATCATGATACCCTGACCTATTACCAATTCACCTGCTTATCATAGACTGTTTGTATAACCTTTTCATTTTTATTATGCCTCTGTTCCAACTTTTGGGGAGTGTGTTGCAGCCATCAAAATTAAAAATTGTTTGTTTACAAAATACATTTAAGTTGGTCAGTGAAAACATTGGATATCTTTTAATTGTACCTTCGTCAATTAAATGAAGGTTAAAGACAGTTAACAAACCACATATTCTTGATTTTATTGCATTTTACAAAACCTCACAACTTTTCTGGAATTGGGGTTGTATTAGTAAGTGCCATGAACTGGCCTGACTTGTGTTTATCATATTAACAATTGCAATTAAAGGGACAGTTTACCCAAAAATGAAAATTCTGCCATCATTTACTCAACCTCATGTCATTCCAAACTTGTACTACATTATGTCTTCTGTGGAACGTAAAAGAAGATATTCTGAGAAATGTTTTTTGTCCATACAGTGGAAGTGAATGGCAACCAAAACTGTTTGGTCATTCAGCATTCTTCAAAATGTATTCTTTTGTGTTCCACAGAAGAAAGAATCTCCTACAGGTTTGGAGCAACATTTTTTTGGGGGGTAAACTATTCCTTAAGTGATACTAAAGAAACAATTAGCCATCTTTAATGCCCCTGAGGTCCTCTTTTCTTTCATAAGTAATCTTTTTCAGTCTCATATTTGGATATCAGCATTGTGCATGATGGATTAGATGAAGAACAAAAAAAAAAACAAAAAAAAAACAAAACAAGCTAGGACATGAATGAATAACAAATGAGATAATGTTAAAGGACACTTTTCATAAAAGCGTGTGTCTTATTGAGTGTGTGTGTGTGCACACGTGTGCTCTAGTTCCTACTGCGGCGGTGGGAGTCGTTCTGGCAGCATTTCCTCTTTTTCTCCGCAGTAGCTCCTTCACAGGGTCTTTGACTCTCACTCCCTGGTACGGCTTGGATGAGGATGCCTCTGACAGTGCTGTACAAAAAACACAGCAGATATGAGCACACCTCATGAGAAGCATACAAAAAATATCCTTTGAGACATACGGATTTCTTGTTTGTGCCAAGTTAAACAAGGTGTGGCTGAAAGTGTTGAATGTTTCAGTCACTCAATAGATACCTCTTTTATTGGGCCCTTTCGTCTTTTTTGTATTGTGTAATCTGAAGTACAAAGCTACTGTAAGAGAACAATCACTCAAACTCTTGTTTTCTTGAACAATTTTAGCCATTAATGAATAGTGTGGACCTGGTGAGCCTGAGTGACACTGAAATCAGCTTATTTGCAGACATAATTATACAAATCCCACTTCCTAATCTATTCAAATAAAGCAGCTGGTCAGATAAAACTACGTTAAATGACCGTTTTTCACTAAATATCCAGTTGCTTGTGTCTTATACATGATGGTGGTACATGGCCGTAGCAGATTTGATGAGAACTACTGTATGTTGACAGCTGTAAAATCGATGTGTTGAACCTCTTAACCAAATTCTTATGCTTTGCTAATGTTAGAAACTCCATGTGAACATTTTCAAGGAAGTATGACTGGAAAAACACTGTTTTCTGGACAGTGGTATAATTCATTGTCAGAACAGAACCACCCATCATCTGCTTGAAACCACCACTTATGGTAATTAACTAACAGCAGTGGTTGTCATTAATGTAAAACATTATGATGTTTGAGGCGTTCTGGAAGGAGGTACATTTTGATAACAGCATATATCATCAGTCTTGGAGAGCCACAGTCCTGCAGACTTCAGCTCCAACCCTAATCAAACACATCTGAAAAAGCTAATCAAGGTCAATGTTTACTAGAAAGGAACAGGCATGGATGATTTTATCAACTGTGCAGGACTGTGGCTCTCCAGGATCGACACTGGCCACCCCGGCATATATTGTTAACTTATATAATGTTAATATATTAATCTACTGGAACTTCTTGAATCTGCTTTGTACTTTAAAATAAGACGATGACCATGTAACAAATAAGAAACTCTTTCCAACAATGACTGTATGATTCTGAAATCCATCTTTTCACACTGAGGACAACTGAGGGACTTACATGCAACTTTTACAAAAAGTTCAATGCATTTCAAAATCATACAGTCATTGTTGGAAAGGGTTCAAATATGTAAAAGATGCTGGAAAACCAAGAAAATTGTAGGACCTGAAGAATTTTTCTGAAGAACAGGGTGCAGTTTAACTGTTCAGGATAAACAAGGGACTCATGAATAACTATAACAAAACAAAACAGCTGTGGATCATACAGATAACAACACAGTATTAGGAATTAAGAGTATGTAAACTTTTGAAGGGGGCCATTTTTATAAATTCAACTATTATTTTTATACACACACACACACACATATAAGTATGTATGTTTTTATATAATTATATAATTTTGAAAACGGTGATTCTTTTGATTTTTTTCAGGATTCTTTAAAAAAAAAAAAAAAAACATTTATTTGAAATAGAAAACATTATAAAAGTCTTTCCTGTCATGTAATGTGTCCTTGCTGAATAAAACTAAATCTTACTGACCCCAAACTTTTGAAAGGAAGTGTACATATAATAACAAAAATAAAAATAAACACCAGTATGCAAATAAAATATTATATCCATTGTGATGCATTACACAAGGGCATGTGTGAAAGTTATTTTATGTTATCAAATTATATAATTTACATTACTTTTTTTCTTAATGTTTCAAGTTACTCTCTCCAATAAAGTTTGATTTGTTAACGTTCCTATAATAGCTAACATGAACTAACAATAAGCTATTTTTTTCTTAATTTTTAAATCTTTTATTAAATTTGCTAAATGTCAATTTCTATATATACTGATACATTTCAAGTTAAAATAACATTAATTTAATGTTAAATTAATAACATTAATGCATTATGAACAAATGTGACTTAACAATGAACAGTAGATTAATCAGTAAAGAAGCATTGTTATGATTCCTAATGAAAGTTAATGAACTGGACTTTATTGTGAAGTTTTACCATTTTTTCACAGTACACAAAGCCAGCTGACAGGATTTTCTTGCAGAATTTTCACATTCTTCTCCATTAAAATGACATTTAAACAGTGTCGCTTTGACTAAGCTCATCTCAGCATGTCCATGAAGAGGCAATAAAGTGATTGATTCTAACAGTACATCTCAAAGATATATTTGCTATGTACAGGAGCAGGCAGTTTCTTTAGACGCATGATAAGTGGAACTGCGTGCATCTGCGCAGATGCAACTGCTGGCCAACAGTGAATTCTGAAGAAAGCACCCTGCAGTGCACACTGTGTGTTTAAGGAGGTGTGATTGTTTGGTGATGTATGATTGCATAACTGTCCTCATACATCATTTAAAAAAATAAATAAATAAAAGTTTATTAGAAAAATCCTCAATGAAACTCCAGAGGTTTTATTTCTGCACCCCTATTAAATTTGGTCAGTTTATAACTGAGTCACTCAAGTCACGATTTGTGACTTATTACTCAATCATTTTGTGAGTCACACATGCTTGAACACGTTCCTTTAATGTGAAAATCTGATATCGCTTTAGCTGTTTGCTAAACATTGTTTGCGTAAAAGTCTCTCACACTCTCCACACCCCATTCTCGCACAACTGTTACTTCTTAAGGCTAAAGCCTCAATGTTTAATCACCAAATAATGAATCAGTAATGTACCTGTTCTGTGCCATTCATCATAGATTCATGACACACATTGATCTCTGTTAGAACAGGCCGACAACTAACCACCTGTAACTCTCCATAACCTTAACAAAACAACCATCGGCTCTTTTTTCTTTAATATTGTCATTCTGCAAACAATAAAAATTCCTTTCAGTAAGGCCCTGTGCTCTCCCAGAATGGACATTGTTTGGGATTGTTAATTTATGCATTCAGTCTTCAATATTCACTGTAAATATATAACAGCGAGGGCAAAGTGGCGTCTACAGTTGTGCAATACAAGCACAGCATGATTTAAAAAGTTGAAAAGAGGAAGCTATGCAGCTGTGAAGTCTTTTCTTTGAGGAGGAGGGCAATTGAAGGGTTTTGCATATCAAGATTAAGCCACTCAACAGGACGCCTGGTTTCTGAAATGGTACGCATATTTCTCAAGAGGTCTGTCAGTAGTAATAACCATCAGTCTAGCAGGGCTTACTGGCAATGAATGTGATAACCTCAAATATCACCTCTGATTTCTATCCACTTTCACTTCATAAGTTACATGGGATGTGGAAGGAACTGCCACGACTGAATTTTTACTTGAGCTGCCACCTTTACAAAGTCATGAAGGTCTTTGAGAGACTGGTAAAAAACTACATTTGCTCAACCATCCCTGATACTTTGGACCCTCTTCAGTTTGCCTATCGTCCCAATAGATCTACTGAAGATGCCATCTCTCACATCCTGCACTCTTCTCTCACGCACATTGACAGCAACAATGGGAACTATGTAAGGCTGCTATTTATCGACTATAGCTCAGCTTTCAATATCATTGTCCCCAGCAAGCTAGCTTCTAAACTTATAGACCTCGGCCTTAACTCTTCACTCTGTGACTGGATCCTGAACTTCCTCACCGGCAGACCTCAAGTGGTGAAAGCAGGCCAGTTCACCTCCAACTCCATCACCCTTAACGTAGGAGCCCCACAGGGCTGTGTCCTGAGTCCCTTACTCTACTCTCTCTACACACACGACTGCGTGTCTTCCCACAGCTCCACATCTATCATCAAATTCGCTGATGATACTGTGGTTCTGGGCCTCATTTCCAATAATGATGAGACCGCATACTTGGATGAGGTGGAGAGATTTACATCATGATGCCAGGACAATTGTCTCTCTCTGAATGTGAGCAAAACTAAAGAGCTGATTGTTGACTTCAGGAAGAGACAGCAGCGGCCCTACACTCCTCTCATGATCAGTGGGACCCCTGTGGATAGGGTGAGCAGCTTCAAGTACCTCGGTGTAAACATCTCAGAGGACTTGACTTGAACTACAAACATTCAAACACAGGTTAATAAAGCCAGACAAAGACTGTACCATCTGCGACAACTGAGGAAATTCAGGGTCTCACCAGCAATCCTGAAAAATTTCTATTCAGGGACCATAGAAAGTGTATTAACTCAGTGTATTTCAGTGTGGTATGGGAACAGCTTCAGTCAAGACTGCAAAGCCGTGCAGAGAGTTGTGCGCTTAGCTGAGCGCATCTCAAGGGTCTGCTCTCCCCTCTCTGCAGGACATCTACCTCAAACGCTGAAGAAGCAGAGCTGTCAAAATCATCAATGACTCAAATCACCCTAGTAACTGTCTTTTCACTCTGCTGCCATCTGGTAAGCGCTTCCGTTGCCTGATGACAAAAACTGAGAGACTCAGGAGAAGTTTCTTCCCCCAGGCCATCAGGCTCCTAAACTCAAACTCAGCCTCTTAACATCAGCATGACTCCACTTAATAATCACTTAACAATCAGTAAGATATTCATTATTCTCTACCTCATACTGACAGTGTCATTTGCACACATCACTTTCTGTATTGCTGCTACATGACAACCATGTACAACCTATTTGCATATTCCTCTCTTGTACATTCCTGCTTATCTTAATATTTAAGTTTACAGTATACTGTCATGCACATTTTATTTTATTTTTATTTTATATTTTGTTCTTTAAATTTTATTCTTTACTTTATTTCATTTTATCTATACCTATTTATGTATATTTCCTCCGTGTTTGTATTCGATAATATTTGCACTGTCCATGTAGCGGACCTGACTCACATTTCACTGCTGGTTATATCTCTATATAAGCGTGTATGTGACAAATAAAAATCTTGAATGTACTGCTCTTTTGCATTTACGGTACTAGATAACCCAGGTGAAAAAAATGCACTTCCATAACGTACTTAAAGTGCTCTGTTTTCACTCACTAATATTGTACTTAAAATTATTCTTTAGTACTTCTTGAGATAAACTTAAGTGTACTCAACTGTGCTATTTTGAGACACCATGAATATGAATAAAATGTGCTTTTAACATACTACCTCTGTATTAAAAAATGTATTTAGCTTCCACTTGTAGTACACTTGAGTTTACTAGTGTATGAAAGATGGGTTCAAGTGTACTACAAGTGGTAACTAAATAAATTTTTTCAAAATAGCACAACTGAATACACTTACATGTTCTTAAGATTATCTTAAGAAGTACTAAAGAATAATTTTGAGTATATTAAGTACAAAATTAGTGTGTGAAAATAGAGCACTTTAAGTACATTATGGAAGTGCACTTTTTTTTCACCTAGAAGATTACAGAAACCTACAGATGTGCATATGAAATTAAAAAATGGCAATTAAAAATAACCTAATTATTTATTTATTGTTTGTTTGTTTGTTAGTCCACCTAACATATTGTAACCCACGTTACAAGATACTATTATATTTTTCTTAATATTTAGAATTTGTATTTTACTTCAGTTTTAGTTAACAATAATAATCCTTTAAACTTTACCCGTCTGTTTCAGCACAAAATAGATATGCACTTTTCTGAAATGTGACTGATATACATTCAAGTAACATATTTTTCTTTGGGGGTCCATTTGAAAAATACAATAATAAAAAAGCAACAGCAAAAGTATCTTTACATCAGAGAACTTTACCATAATTCATTTCATTTAATCATGTTTTATGTCCCCCTAGCAAGTATTAGAATGTTTATCAAGAAGGACAAAAGAAAAAAAGAATTGAAGAGCGTTAGTATAAAAAAAAAGAAAAAAAAATTATATGCTTAAATATATAACATTGAAGTATCAGATTGGTACTTCATGATGTATTTAATATATATTTTTACAGCTTTTAAGACAATCCCAAAAGGAACAAAAGACCAGGCCTGTGTGTTAATATATCTGTCACCCGTCTTGATAGCAATCGCTACCTTCCTTACTGCATTGTAATGAAAAAAAAAGAAAAAAAAAAAAAAAAGAAAAAGAAAAATGGAGGCACCAGTACAACAACCAAGCTGGCAATTAAGGAGAAAATTAATTTTGTAAAATCATAAAACATCCAAATCTCATGCTGGTGATGAAAAGGCAAACACTAAGCTATTAATTAATCATGCCACTGATCAGCAGATAACATGGCACAACAGCAACGATCAATTTGTTTCTGTCTGTATAACGTAATAGGATCTGAGAAGGTTTTGCATATTTGTGCAGCCGTCCTAAATTGAATTTAAAAAACTGATATATTTTGTTGATGCATAATGTTTTTGCAGTGCATTTCGTAAGTAAACAAGTATCTTACATTTGCATACTGCAACATAATGCATGTGAAATGTGAAAATCTTAATATTGTATTGGTATTCAGAAATTGTACTTACATTTTCCCATGTCTTATACTCAAAACTCTTATAGTATCTAGTCAAAAAACTTTTCTATTTACTTCCTGAGATCATTTCATAATTGTACAGTGGCTGCTTGAGTGGGGTGCCTTATAAAAGCAACAGCATTGCAGTTTCAAGTGATGTCACCACAAAGGGAAGCTGCAATCCACATTAATTCAGTATCACCAGTTTACCACAATGTAAAAGTTTCAGCTTAAAATATCTTATGAAAGTTACAAAGTGTATATCCATAACTGTTCTTTCAAATGAAACAAGCAGAGAGTAAATTGCAGTTCTCTCATATTTGTCCCAGTGGCACATCTGTACAATCAGTTTCTTCTGATGAGCATTAACAAAATTACTGATAATCAATAACTCTACTACTAAAACACTACTAAAAAAAGTTTTGCACCTTGGAGATCACCAAACTGAAATCTATTTTATTTAATTTATTTATTTATTTATTTATTTTTTACTCTATTTGTTAAAAAAAAAAAAAAAAAAAATGGAAAAACCAAATCAACAATAATTAATTAAAATAAAACACACCAATAAAGTGTTTTGCATCTTGGAAATCACCAAACCAAAATCTTTTTTTCGTTTTTTATTTTATTTTATTTTATTTTATTTTATTTTCACTCTTTTTATTGAAAAATAATGGAAAAATCAAATCAACAATATTTTTTTTACAATTAAAAAAACACAAATGAAGTGTTTTGCATCTTGGAGATCACTGAAATCTATTTTATTTTCTAAAATAATTTATTTTCTTTTAACACTTTTTTTTTATACATGCCCATGAAACAAATGTCTTTTTCTAATTTCTTTTTTTATATAGTTTTATATGCCTTATAAGCCTTGTGTGATTAAAATGCAGAGGCAGTTTAATTGCATCTCAAATGTGATTTATATTTACTTTACTGCAATTAATAAATGTAGTTTCTTTCTGGGTGCAGCTGATAAAATCGGAGTTCAAAATTAGGCTGCTGAGAATGTGAAACTGCCACACTAGTCAATTTATTAGTGTTTAAAGGAAACACCTGCACACACTTTGAGCTTCATTGACCACTCAAGCCATGAAGCTCATCATGTTCCTTTTCTCAGCTTGGTTCTTTCTATTCTTACACAAACAATCACACATCTCAGCAACAAAAACAAGGAACAGCTTTTTATACCAACAACAAAATACATCTGCTTGTAATTTACTATAATGCAATCACTTCAACACTGCACAGTTCAAAAATACAGCTGACTCATAAGGGATTTCTTGAGGCGGCTTTAAAGTTCTCAGCTCATCAATATTTGAAACTGCCTCTGCAAAAGGCGTATTAATTAGGGAAAATACAAAAAGCTAAAAAAATACTTACTTCAGCCTTGTGTGTGAAGATAGATCTTCCGTCTAATTGAGAAACAAAGCATAAATGAGATACCGCACAGTGCCAAAGGTTAATGCATGAAAGCATTCGCTAATGCAAACTACAATGTGGGCTCAATGCAAAGAAGCAATTTACATTAGGCCTCAATGAACAAGAGTTATTAAAAAAAAAAATCACTTTCTTTCTGCAAATGTTCAAGTACATGAAACGTTTTTTGAGGTACTGTGGGAAAAAAGTTTTTTTTTTTTTTTATACCAGTACAAACCATTGAGGTTTCTCAGACAAGGAAATAAGGCCTTTAGAAGTGTTGTCTAACCCCTCTTTCCAAACAATATTCATATTAATGTTAAAATAATTTATCACTAGACCAAGCTTTATTTTGAAAGCTGTGACTTAAAGGAAATAGCAAGCGATTTAACAAGTACAGCTTTGCTTCAGGCAACACGAACATCCTAATTTACAAGTTCAGTTACTTTAGGTTTAAGTGTCAAGCGTTACGGTGAAGGATGAAAGCAGTCTTATCCTCTGTCATTTTTCACCTGGAGCATCGCTGGAGAGCAGTAGCTTTAAGAGGGCAGAGGGGAGGCAGGTTACTGTCATACACTCATCTGCTGAGACACCGCACTGCTCTGTGTGTTTTACTAGGAGGGAAAAATACCACAAAACAGCCTCTGGGGCCGAGAGTTACGGCTCTCTGTCTCAAGATGAAGTGGGTTCATATTAGTGATCTATAGGCTGAAAATGCACTTTTGAAAAATAATGAGACAAGGCAAGGTTTTGGAAAGAAGTAATTCATCTTTTATAGTGATGTTGAAAAATGTTGAAGTTCAAAAAATATCAACAAAGCTTTTGGTATGATTAGCATTTACAAAATTGCTCAAATATATATAAATAACATTAAAATAGATACATTATAATAGACAATATAAATAGACAATATAGAAAATAAATTGAATATTGGCAGTAAATACAGTAAATAAATTTATATATAAATACACATATTTTAAATATATATAGACAGTATAGTAAATGAATAGAATATTGGCATAGTCTTTATAATCACTTTTGATCGATTTAAAGCATCCTTGCTAAATAAAAGTATTGATTTCTATAATTTCTTTCCCCTAAATAAATATATATAGTGGGTACGGAAAGTATTCAGACCCCCTTAAATTTTTCACTCTTTGTTATATTGCAGCCATTTGCTAAAATCATTTAAGTTCATTTTTTCTCCTCAATGTACACACAGCACCCCATATTCACAGAAAAACACAGAATTGACATTTTTGCAGATTTATTAAAGAAAAACTGAAATATCACATGGTCCTAAGTATTCAGACCCTTTGCTCAGTATTTAGTAGAAGCACCCTTTTGATCTAATACAGCCATGAGTCTTTTTGGGAAAGATGCAACAAGTTTTTCACACCTGGATTTGGGGATCCTCTGTCATTCCTCCTTGCAGATCCTCTCCAGTTCTGTCAGGTTGAATGGTAAATGTTGGTGGACAGCCATTTTTAGGTCTCTCCAGAGATGCTCAATTGGGTTTAAGTCAGAGCTCTGGCTGGGCCATTCAAGAACAGTCACGGAGTTGTTGTGAAGCCACTCCTTCGTTATTTTAGCTGTGTGCTTAGGGTCATTGTCTTGTTGGAAGGTAAACCTTCGGCCCAGCCTGAGGTCCTGAGCACTCTGGAGAAGGTTTTCGTCCAGGATATCCCTGTACTTGGCCGCATTCATCTTTCCCTCGATTGCAACCAGTCGTCCTGTCCCTGCAGCTGAAAAACACCCCCACAGTATGATGCTGCCACCACCATGCTTCACTGTTGGGACTGTATTGGACAGGTGATGAGCAGTGCCTGGTTTTCTCCACACATACCGCTTAGAATTAAGGCCAAAAAGTTCTATCTTGGTCTCATCAGACCAGACAATCTTATTTCTCACCATCTTGGAGTCCTTCAGGTGTTTTTTAGCAAACTCCATGCGGGCTTTCATGTGTCTTGCACTGAGGAGAGGCTTCCATCGGGCCACTCTGCCATAAAGCCCCGACTGGTGGAGGGCTGCAGTGATGGTTGACTTTCTACAACTTTCTCCCATCTCCCGACTGCATCTCTGGAGCTCAGCCACAGTGATCTTTGGGTTCTTCATTACCTCTCTCACCAAGGCTCTTCTCCCCCGATAGCTCAGTTTGGCTGGACGGCCAGCTCTAGGAAGGGTTCTGGTCGTCCCAAACGTCTTCCATTTAAGGATTATGGAGGCCACTGTGCTCTTAGGAACGTTAAGTGCAGCAAAAATTTTTTTGTAACCTTGGCCAGATCTGTGCCTTGCCACAATTCTGTCTCTGAGCTCTTCAGGCAGTTCCTTTGATCTCATGATTCTCATTTGCTCTGACATGCACTGTGAGCTGTAAGGTCTTATATAGACAGGTGTGTGGCTTTCCTAATCAAGTCCAATCAGTATAATCAAACACAGCTGGACTCAAATTAAGGTGTAGAACCAGCTCAAGGATGATCAGAAGAAATGGACAGCACCTGAGTTAAATATATGAGTGTCACAGCAAAGGGTCTGAATACTTAGGACCATGTGATATTTCAGTTTTTCTTTTTTAATAAATCTGCAAAAATGTCAACAATTCTGTGTTTTTCTGTCAATATGGGGTGCTGTGTGTACATTGATGAGGAAAAAAAATTAACTTAAATGATTTTAGCAAATGGCTGCAATATAACAAAGAGTGAAAAATTTAAGGGGGTCTGAATACTTTCCGTACCCACTGTATATATATATATATATATATATACATATATATATACATTATTATATATATATATATACATTATACACTATTCAAAAGCTTGGAGTCAGTATATAGTAGATCATGTGACACCGAAACTGGAGTAATGATGCTGAAAATTTAGCTTTAATCACAGGAATAAATTACATTTTAAAATATATTCAAATAGAAAACAGTTATTTTAAATAGTAAAAATATTTCAAAATTTTTACTGTTTTTGCTGTACTTTGGAGCAAATAAATGCAGGCTTGGTGGGCAGAAGAGACTTCTTTAATAAACATTAATAATCTTACTGTACAAAAACTTTTGACTGGTAGTGTATATAATCATATATAATTTTGAAAAAATTATGACAATCATGTTAGTTCAAAATAGTTGTTGACATAAAACATACCTATTTGTGATGCTCAAAAATAGGTATGTTTTTTGTCAACAACTATTTTAGCATGACTGTCATATATATATATATATATATATATATATATATATATATATATATATATATATATATATATATATATGATACATATTACCATATTACTTTAATTATTACCTATCAACAAATCATGCTTTGCATAAACTATAATTTTAATAGAACACATTACATTTTAACGGAACAAACTTTGGCAACACTCTAAAATAACCATTAATATATCAGTTTAATCCCCTTTGAGGAAAAAAGACATTCATAACAATCTGTGTTTTTGCTAAAAAAAAAAAAATAAATTAAAAAAAAAGATAGTTTTTGGTTTCGCCTGCAGGCCAGAGTGAAATCTTAGCGTGTGTGCCAGGCAAGGTTACAGCCTGTGTGTACATGCCACTTCTCAGAGTGCCAGAGCAGGCAAGGGCCTGCTGAACAAACAAACCCGCACGACTCTATCAACAAATTCAACAGATACATGAAGAAACAGACACCAAACATGGCTGCTGCTTCACGTGCGTCTCCTCCCCCGTGGTGGACAAGGGCAGGGGACCCAAAGCTAATCCCCACAGATTGACAAATGCATTTTATGTGTACTGAACTCAACTGAACTCAAGTACGGGCACGACCTGTTGTGAGGAAAAAAAAAAAAAAAAAAAAAATCGAGCCATTGATTACCTGTCTCATATGGCATATTGTTAGCATTGCAAAACAAATGGGGCATGTAGTTGCACATGCTCGAGCCGCGGTACAAGCTACTACTAAATAGATATGTAACAAAAGCATCCTGAAAAACTTTTTAAGGACTTAATACACAATACAACAATAGAAAAAAGTCTTTTATTACAAGACAGAAGGTCAATAGATTCATCTGCAGCCACAAAGCCACACTGTAGATGCACTAGTGTCATATGAGGGCTGGATGGGAGGGACGGGTTAAGAGAGAGTGAATGAGTGAGAGCAACTGAACAAAAGGATGAAGACAGGAGCAGAGTGCAGGGCCCGAGGCGGCCGGACTAAATTCCTGTTGTCTCAAATGAATCAGATGATAAGCCTGTTGACATACACCAGCAATTACTTTACAGGGAAATGCCAATATTAGGTTGTTCTGTTAAACGCAAAGACATTCCAATACAATAAATACCGTATTGAAGGCCTAATTAAATGGCAAATATGAAAAGCATGGTTTGCTGTGAACAGGATGTCACTCGATACCTCAGGATTATGGTTGGGCAGGTTTTTTTTTAACCACAATTGGTTGCAACATGCCAAGGTACAACACCTCAAGCTATCGTGAAACTTGTTCACTCTGTTTGTTTAAATGCTGACGAGAGAAATTTCTTGACTAAAAATGACTATTATCGGTTTGGCATATTTATTGATATTTAACTGTTTGTTGGCGTATATCATTAATTGCAATTTTTAACATTTTTCTTCCTTTTTGGAACTGGATAAACTCTGTGTCTCTAATGGACTTTCTATAAGCCAGTAATCTTTTTATTGCTAATGGAACATTGTCAATCATTGGTAGATACTCATCTTTATTTATGTATCTCTGAACTAATAATAAATTATTGCTCTTGCTCTCCTAAAAATAAAGGTTTCAAAATTTGCCATTAGAGGACCATTTTTGGTTTCCAAAGAACCATTTTTTCTTATTGTGAAGAACATTGTAATAATCTGAAGAACCTTTTGTGGAATGGAAATGTTCCATGGATAATGCAAGTTCTTTATGGAACTATTAATTCCAATAGAACCTTTATTTTTAATAGTGTGGGTGATTTGTTCAAAACTGAAACTCTGTCTTGTAATCACAGCAGATGTGTGAAAAATAGACCAAGACAGACACTAAAATGGCTATATAAAAAAGAAACATCCTCTCACATTCAACTTCTTTTATTTCCGGCAAATCAATATTAAAGGTGACATATCACCTTTTTCCGTGTTTAAAGGAAAACGCCACCGTTTTTCCATATTCCAATATGTTTTTCCCTCAACTTAGACGATTTAATACGTGCCTCTCCCGTCTCAGTGAGTGCACTTAATCGCTCTAGTGCGCGGCGCCCCTATGCTAGCGTTTAGCTTAGCACCATTCATTCCTAAGGATCCAAACAGAGATGAATTTAGAAGCTACCAAACACTTCCATGTTTTCCCTATTTAAAGATGGTTACATAAGTAGTTACACGAGTAAGTATGGTGACACAAAATAAAACGGGGGCAATTTTCTAAGCAGATAAAAAATGATAACTATAATGTATGGCGGAAGAGCACTTCGCAGCACTTCGACCTCGGCGCAGTAATATTGGTTCTATTGATGGAAGTTAGAGGGAGAGGGGGAGGGGGAGGGGGAGTTTTCAGGAGTGATGATATTACTGCGCCGAGGTCGAAGTGCTGCGAAGTACTCTTCCGCCATACATTATATTTATCATTTTTTTATCCACTTTGAAAATCGCCACTGTTTATTTTGTGTCACCATACTTACTCGTGTAACTACTCATGTAACCGTCTTTAAATAGGGAAAACATGGAAGTGTTTGGTAGCTTCTAAATTCATCCCTGTTTGGATCCTAAGGAATGAATGGTGCTAAGCTAAACGCTAGCATAGTGGCGCCACGCTAGAGCGATTAACTGAGACGGGAGATGTACGTATCAACTCGTGTAATTTGAGGGAAAAACATATTGGAATATGGAAAAACGATGGCGTTTTCCTTTAAGTGCTATAATCGGGTCCCCAGTGCATCTACCAACCCAGAAAATGTGAAAAAGGACAACTTAGTAACTTTGTTTTGGTAAGCCTTATTCTGCAAGCATGTGAAAAAATGAGCACGTCAGATTTCTCTCCCCCTGTGACGTAGAAAGGGTATTATTATAATATTACCGCCCCTTAATATTACAACCATGGTTCACTGCAAAACTCAGACAGCTCCGTCAGGCCAAAGAAGATGCTTACAGCAATGGGAACAGAGTCTTGTATAAACAGGCCAAATACAAACTGGAAAAGGAGATCAGAGTGGCAAAGAGGAATTATTCCGATAAGCTAAGGATCCAATTCTCTTCCAGTGACACGGCTTCAGTGTGGAAAGGTCTGAAAGACGTCACCAACTACAAGGCACCATCCCCCAGCACTGAGGCGAATCAACAACTAGCAGACGATCTGAATGAGTTCTATTGCAGGTTTGAAAAAACACCATTAACACCTCCAGCAACCCCCATCTCACACACACCTGCACTCCAGATCAGTGAAGATGATGTGCGCCAGGTCTTCAGAAAGAACAAGAGAAGAAAGGCACCAGGCCCAGATGGTGTGACACCAGCCTGTCTGAAATCCTGTGCTGACCAGCTGGCCTCCATCTTCACACAGATCTTCAACAGATCACTAGAGCTGTGTGAAGTCCCTTCATGCTTCAAATGCTCCACCATCATCCCGTCCCAAAGAAACTCAAGATAACAGGACTTAATGACTACAGACCTGTGGTCTAACGTCTGTGGTCATGAAGTCATTCAAAAAACTGGTTTAGGCTTATCTGGAGGACATCACTGGACCCTTACTGGACCCCCTGCAGTTTGCCTACAGAGCAAACAGGTCTGTGGATGACGCAGTCATGGGACTGCACTTCATCCTGCAGCATCTGGACAGACCAGGGACTTATGTGAGGATCCTGTTTGTGGACTTCAGCTCAGCTTTTAACACGATCATTCCAAACCTCCTCCTGCCCAAACTAACTCAGCTCTCCGTGCCCACCTCCGTCTGTCAGTGGATCTGCAGCTTCCTGACAGACAGGCAGCAGCTAGTGAGACTGAGAAAATTCTCATCCAGCACCCGTACGATCAGCACTGGCGCCCATCAGGGTTGCGTCCTCTCCCCACTGCTCTTCTCCCTCTACACCAACGACTGCACATCTAAAGACCCCTCTGTCAAGCCCCTGAAGTTTGCAGATGACACCACAGTCATCGGCCTCATTCAGGACGGTGACAAGTCTGCTTACAGACAGGAGGTTAAAGAGCTGGCTGTCTGGTGCAGTCTTAACAACCTGGAGATGAACACACTCAAAACAGTGGAGATGATCGTGGACTTCAGGAGGAACCCCCCTGCATTCCCCCCACTCAACATCATGAACAGCACTGTAGCTGCAGTGGAGTCATTCAGATTCCTGGGCAGCACCATCTCTCAGGACCTGAAGTGGGACATTCACATAGACTCTGTTGTCAAAAAGGCCCAACAAAGGTTGTACTTCCTTCGCCAGCTGAGGAAGTTCAACCTGCCACAAGAGCTGCTGAAACAGTTCTACTCCGCCATCATTGAATCCGTCCTCTGCACTTCAATAACTGTCTGGTTCAGCTTAGCTACCAAATCTGACCTCAGAAGACTACAGAGGGTAGTCCGTACTGCTGAGCGAATCATTGGTACAACCTTCCCCACTCTCCAAGAACTGTACTTATCCAGAGTGAGAAAAAGGGCTGGCAAAATCACTCTGGACCCATCGCATCCAGCACACTCCCTCTTTGAACTGTTGTCATCTGGTCGACGCTACAGAGCTCTGAGCACCAGAACGGCCAGGCACAGGAACAGTTTCTTCCCTCAGGCAATCCATCTCATGAACACTTGAACACTTAACAATAAACATGAAACACACATCACTATCATACATTTATTTATTTAACACACATACTTATTACATGTCAAATTTGCACCAAACATACCTGTACATACTAAATTGTCTATTTTGTATATTGTGTTTGTGCTATTTTGCACATTGTCTATTTTGTATATTTATATATTATTATCTTTATTACCTGTGTCTTGTCTTGTCACTGTCATTCTGTCGCACTGTGGAGCTTCTGTCACCAAAACAAATTCCTCGTATGTGTAAACATACCTGGCAATAAAGCTAATTCTGATTCTGATTAATCTGCAAGTTTCCACCCACGGCACCACCATTTTGTTTTCAAAAGCGACAGCGGTGTACCAGTTCTAATGCCATGGTGAAAGTTTGAGCAAAGCATGCTAACTGTTCTGTCTTTTGCTGCACTGATGAGCACAGAGCACTATTTGGAGTCCCAGCTGTAGAGGAGACAAGAGAGCTGTGGATTTATTTATTTATTTACTGTATGTTATGCTGCTGCCACACCGATCTAATATAAACACGTGATTTCTTTCCCAGCTGTTTACCTTCACAGACATAACCGACTGTTTTTGTAAATTGTGTTTTTAACATAAACTTGAGTGTATTTGACAGTTTAAGCGCAATAAGACATGAAAGAGAACTTAATTTAGTACTCACTTGCCGAGTGACAGCCGCGTGCTTTGAATGCGTGCGCTCAGAAGACTGTAAGTTTAAATTTACATGGTTTAAAACGCATGGTTTCAGCCCAAAAGACATGATAATCAAAATCAAACATGTTTTTTAGCAGAGTATCTGAGGTACGAACTGTAAAGGCACAGCCCTGTTCTGGAAAAGGGGGCGGGGAGCTGCAGCTCATTTGCATTTAAAGAGACATGCACGAAAACAGTGTTTCTGTTTCCACTCAAAATAGGCATTTTCAAAATGATATAATAAATGATCTGTGGGGCATTTTGAGCTGAAACTTCACAGACGAGTTCTGGGGACACCTGAGAGTTATATTACATATTGTAAAAAGGGCCATAATAGGTCTCCTTTAAAAGTTGTAGTGAGTGTCTCATTTGTCCCCCAGCTGCTTTAAATACTACAGTGCAGCTCATCCTCATGGACTGCAGCAGATTTGTCAGTTCTTGCTGTGAGTTGTTACTGCAGTCTTCCACCAAGGCCAAGGCTTGCAAGTTCATGTGGCTCTGGCCACATCTTCATGCCTTCCTGCAGCAGAACTATGGCATATTCACACAAGTGAGCAGAAACTCCACACATCTTTATTTATGGTGTTATTCATAGTCGCTTGGAAGGGCACTTTAATGTCCTTAGTTATTGCCTACCATCTATAAACTGTTAGTGTCTTAAGGACTATTCCACAGGTGCATGTGCAATAATTGTTTATGGGTCATTAAACAAGCATGAAAAATAATTAAGTATGGCCTGGTTTCACAGATAGGGCTTAGTTTAAGTCAGGATTAGGCTATAGCTCAGTTAGGACATTTAAGGATCTTTCATAAATGTGCCTTAGAAAATAACATTACTTGTGTGCATCTTGAGACAAAACAATGGCAATGACATATTTTAAGATCAGTCAGTGCAAGTCTCTTTCAGTTAAAAACAGCCCAGATATGCATTTTAGTCTGGGACTAGGCTTAAGCATTGTCTGTGAAACCAGGGATATATGTTGTTTTTTTTTTCATTAATTTACATACTTTTAATTCCAAGGTTTTTCTCCAAAAAAAAAAAAAAAAAAAAAAAAAAATGCAAGTTGCCATATTTAGCACATTGCCATCAAACACAACTTCAAAAATCCATACAAGGTTATTGAAGGTCTTGAAAAATTGTACTTTTAGTTTATATTTTCAAGATTTCCCTTAAATGAAGCACATGGATCACCCATATTACATAAAGTGATGCCAAGCTCTAACAGTGAAGTTACATATTGGAAAAAAATACATACAGACCTGGTGACTGCATGACTTGTTAATAATCAATAGATGAATTAATAGAGCAGAACGTAGGCCTATGCCTGCCAAAGCTGCATGTGTTCTATGTAAGACCAACATAATTTATTCTCACTCTCCTGATCAGGCACTGAAATGCATTTTAGTGATGTCTCTCTATCCAGAGCATCATCTCATCAGGATGAAGTGAAGGCACTGCAGGTATGAGCACCCCTGCTGGCCAGTTAAGAAACAATTTTAGCATATTTTATTTGTGGGAAGAGTTATGAAATTAGATCAACATTTTTCAAGATTCATTTCCTTTAATTTAAATTCTTAGCTGTTTCCTGTTGGGCAAACACATTAAACACTTAAGTTTGGCATAAAATCAGGTCACATGTTAGAAAGCATTGTTGAGGTTTTGTACTTACTTTGACTGATTTTGCTAAGAAAGCAAAGTCAAGCAATAATCATTTAATGAAACTTGAAAATCTAAACAAAAACCTCTTTATTCTACAAAAACCACCCTTGGTGCAAAATTGCTGACAGTTTACTCATTCCATCCAAGATATAGATGAGTTTATTTCTTCATCAGAACAGATTTGGAAAATTTAGCATTACATCACTTGCTCACCAAAGGATCATCTGCAGTGAATGGGTGCCGTCAGAATGAGAGTCCAAACAGCTGATAATAACATCACAATAATTACTTCACAAGATGTTAATTGAAGCTGTAGTTGTGTTGTGGATTATTGTGACGTTTTATCAGCTGTTTGGACTCTCATTCTGACGGCACCCATTCACTGCAGATTGGGTGAACGAGTGATGTAATGCTACATTTCTCCAAATCTGTTCCAAACAAGAAACAAACTCATCTACATATTGGATGGCCTGAAGGTTAGTACATTTTCAGCAGATTTTCATTTTTTGATGAACTAAGCAGTTAATTACATTTCCTTGCATATAAAATTGCAATTATTAGTTCTGATAATGTTTTTTTCTCTCTCTCTTTAATCAGCATTCTGAATGATTAACAAGCTTGTGGAAAAATTTTTTTTGAAAAAAAATAAAAAAAAACATGCTTTTTTTTTTTTTTTTCCATGAAAAAGGCATTATGTAAATTCATTCATTTATAAAATGACATGGAAGTGGAAATGTATCAAACATATACGGAAACTTGCTCCTGTGTTGATATCTTTGCACCTGTTCTGGTGACTAATGATTTGCTGGTAAAACAGACGGGCATAGAGATAAGTAGATATTTATTTGTTCATGGGAAGGAGTAGTCAATCTGATACACCTCTTCTGATCTTTGCAGCAGTGTTCTTTCAAACGTATCTATTTCTGAACCTCAACCAAACTAGTCGTTTGAATCAAGGATTTATTTTTGTAAATCTTTGAATGCTGTGTAACACTGTGATTAAGCATTAACACAAACAATGGTATTAAACAGCTAATCATTTCAGGAGTACATAAACTTTGCAGTTTCGGTTTTTAATGGGCCCAAACTGTGACATACTTCCTCTTTTGTGAATAAACAGCAAATGGTTTGTTGCCAGGACTTTTTTAAAGCTTATCTTAGTTAAACAACAGCTTTCAATAAAAGGAGCGGTCCAGTTTTTCCAAAGAACTTTCAAGTTATTATCCCGGAACTCCCTTGACGTTTAATAAGCTGTTGGGGGTTTAATTTCTACACTTTATCTAAAAAACAAAACAAAACAAAAAAAACCCCCAAGATAAGGAATAGTTCATACAGCAGCGTCATAACTAATATCCAAGAATATCACACCGAATATTCAGATTTGTGGTCATATGGGTTTCTCTGTAATCTTGGTCTCCCTCCCAGTCTTGGTTTTGTGATTACATTCTTGATTTCAAACACTTTCTCTGGTAATTTGGGTTGAATGAGTTCATACATCTCCAAATGACAGTTTGTCAAATTAAGGTCAAGTTATTGCAGTAATTTCTAGCGTAGACTGCAGCAAGTGTGGGCTTGTGCCACGATGTATGCAAGATTAAAAAATAAGATTAATTGTAACTTCTACATCACCTATTTGTAATCAGAAATGTCCCAAAGCTTATCGATACTCATACATCCTATTCAACCGTCTTTATCAGACACTTCTAAACATTTCGGGAATTTTTGACAATACAAAGAAGGAAAAGACCATCTGCCCTGCATCATTATGGATATCAGGGCTTAAATCTTGAAATATTAGGAAAGTGTTTATAGAATAGATGAGAGATTAGGTTCACTGGTACAATGACAGAAAGCAAAGCACAAAACTATTTAATTCAACATTGATTTGTAGACCATGTTATGAATCAACCTTGTTACTATCATTAATAAAGCACATAAACCAAATTAATCAGTCAAAATGACTGAAATCAGTGATAATGCTCCTTTTAGCTCAGAAAGTAAAATGTTTACCAGTACGGGATAACCTTACAATGTCAACTCTAATGTCATGGTTTTGAATAGTAACAAAAGTGTAGTTGAAAAGTAGGTTAGATTAAAAAGAATAAATGTCAAATTCTCATTTTAAGGACCTTGCCTCGTGACCTTAAACATAAGGCTAATGTGTAATATAAAACTGTCAACTGTGTTATATCTTAACATTCATATTGATTAAGATTAAGGAAGCCCAGTGGAATTTATTAACACAGATAACACTTATCTGTCTGGATATTTTTAATTGTATGTCACAGATAGATTATTGGAAACAAAAGACAAATGTGACGATAACTGAGAGACACTGATTATGCTGCGGCGCCTGCAGTGCAATGCAGCACTGCTATCTAGTGTTAATACAGCGAAACACAACGCTTATCGGGTGTAAGAATTATTTATGACTTCATGTATTCATGTTACGTAAATCTAATAACTAGCTATAACGAAACCGTACCATACAATGTTTTCTGACTACTGGCACTGCCAAGAAAGAAAAAATAATAATTAAAAAATGTAAATTATTGTGTATTAATTTGCAAAACATCCATATGTCATTTGGTGGAGGAAAAAAGCCCTTATTTCTTTCGCATGTTTTTTTTTTTTTTTTTTTTTTTTTGCTTGCTGTCTCTCGGTATGTCAACACCGTCAGACACAGTAGATGTGTTTATATTATTTTATAATATAATATATGTTTATAATATGTTTAACCACATAATATATGTTTATAATATTTACCCTATTAAAACCTCACACAATTGTATTGATAAGGAATGAATTGAGAATACCGGGATAGCTTGACAAAAACTGATTGTGACAAATATAGATGAATGCCCATATATTTAATATTTAATATATAAAACTGAAATATTGGATTGAGCCCGTCAAGTCAATGCATTTACGTGACGCGAGTAAATAATCCGAATGGCCAAATAGTAGCCTAAATTATATTAGAATATATTTTGCATGTCATTGGCCTCCTGCCTTCTGAAATATGCAGTAGCCATTCTGATTTTTTTGGTGCTGCTTGTTACTTAAATTAAAATATTATTGTGACATGCAGGAAAACAAACAACACGTATAAATAACATGAAAAGAATCACTTGTACGTAGCTTGTTCGTATTGAACTCTTTGATCACAGTAGCTACCAGATTTACAGTATCGCAGGGACTGACTGATAAAAAGTCAACAGATTTTTTTTTTGTTTTGTTTTGTTTTTTTAACAGAGTGTGTTTGTGTGTCATCGGTAGATGTCAGTGTGATCTCAGTTTAATAATGGGGGGAGTAAGAGCGATGGCTGTGGAAGATAATGCCAATCAAAAAAATAATAATAAATAAAAATGAAAAATGAAAAACAAAAATGCTGAACATTTTTCAAAACAATTGCTTAATTTAGTTTGTCAGTATTTGTATGCATTTCACTGGTTTATTAAGACTTCGTTTTGCTCGTTCGAACCTTTGAGAATTCATATTGTTTTAATATTAGCTTATTCATTTACCCCGAAGAACGAAAGAAATGGTTAGCTACATGCTGTAATGAAGCCTCAGAATAAATCCATAAAATAGGTCTATATATAGCCTAAAATTGTTTTGTTATAGTTAAGTGGAGACTTCCCACATTATTGTAACTATATCAAAACAATTAATTAAATATATAGTTGTATTAGATGTGAAGAAATGCAGTGGTGTATAAAGTACCTGAAAGCCATACTCAAGTAAAAGTACGGATATCTTACCAAAAAATGACTTTGGTAGAATTTGAAGTCACTATTTAGAATATTACTTGAGTAAAAGTCTTAAAGTATGTGATATTTATTGTACTTAAGTACGAAAAGAATTTTTTAAATCTTAAACGTACTTAAGTATTGAAAGTAAAAGTACAAGTAAATGCAAAATGGAAAAGAAGCATATATATATATATATATATATATATATATATATAATATTCATACAGCTTGAGTAGCAAGATTGTTTTCAGTTTTAACTCTTTCTTCCATTTTGTATTTTTGGGTAAGAATAAGAAGCACTTCATCCGGTACTTAGTGACTTTTATTCCAACATAAGAAAACATTTCTGGAATCTGCATCTGAAATAGCACTTAGATCAGAGGTGTCATACTCAGTTCCTGGAGGGCCGGAGCCCTGCAGAGTTTAGATGCAACCCTAATTAAACACCTGATCCAGCTAATCAAGTCCTTCAGGCTTATTTGAAAACTACATGGTTTGTGTGTCGGAGCAGGGTTGGAACAAAACTCTGCAGGGATGCGGCCCTCCAGGAACGGAGTTTGACACCCCTGACTTAGATGTATTTACACAGTTTATGCATCTCAGAGGGGACATGGATGTATTTAAACTGCAGTTACAGATGCATAAATAGGCCTAATGTTTTGTTTTTAACATAAAACGTTGAATACTGATATTTGAAATAATTTAAAACATGAAAAAAATAGTCGAAATGTGAAATTAAAACCGCCAGTAAGTGACAGCAAGTGACTGTTAATGGGTGAGTCATTGAGATTCAACCGATTCATTCAAATGACTGATTCATTCAGAGACAAAGCATTTGACTCTGTTAATAAGTGAATCACTGAATCATTTATTCAACCGATTCGTTCAAAAAGCTGATTCATTCATTAAGTAAACACCATCCATTGCTCAGAGATGCAAAACAGTGTTGTGATCTTTGTTTGGAACTATTTTCGTTGGCAAAATTGAGCAAAAACAAGCAATATTATGTCTAAAATGTAAGTCACTTATTGCTTTACTGAACTTGTATAAAATGATTATTTCATGATACCTGCAGAAAAACGGTACTCTTTGTGTGATATAGATAGATATATGAGTTAACTATATTAAATTGTATAAATATAAAAAGCTTACAGAAGCATTTTTGCGTCTACAATTTAGAATGCCTGTAATTAAAGCAATTAGCCCCGTGAAGCTGTGGTTTACAGTGAATTTATAACAGCTAACGGGCGTTGTTAGCTAAAACCCCCTTAACTGTTATAAATTCACTGTAAACCATGGCTTCACGGGGCTTATTGCTTTTATAAAATGGTTATTCCATATACTTAGTAAGGTTTTACAAAATAAAACAGAGCAAATAAGTGTAATGATATTTTAAAAAAAACAATATTCTTCCACCAAATAATGTAGTTCCTCAGAAACAGTTGTCGTTGGAACCTATGGTTGTAACAAAGTGGTTGCCAAGCAACACAAAGTAAACAAAGGTGTAGGTTTGTAGTGTAATTTACAACGGCCTCGAACATGGCTCAACCAATCAGAATCAAGGACCGGAACTATCAGTTTTATCATTTGAGTTTTAATAGACTTACAAATCAACGTGCGTGCACTCTGTGTGTGATTTGGTAATATAGTCTACTTGAAAAGGTCAGATAGCACATCATTACAACAACACTTACCATATTATCGCAGACGATGCTGTATCGCACACCCCAGACTCGACTTGAGTGGAAAATGAAATCATCCGCGGTTGTGCGCGCACTTGTTTGCATGAGCAAAGGTGTTTTTAGGAGTCTAACTTGCAAACGCCAGACCACTGATTCGTTGAACCTGCCCTGATAGCAACAGACTCTGTTCGGTCATTCGCCCAGAATATGCCCCGCCTCCGGACCGCGCAAAGTCGGTTAGCGGACTCAGTATGGACGCTGCGCGGATTCTCCATCCGAACTCTTTTTTTTTAACCGGTGCCGTCTCAGTCAGAGAAATCCTCCTCAGAGTGGAGAAGCTGCGGGGGGCAAGGTTGAAGAGGACTGAACACAGTAAGAATACTGTTAAAATATGCTTTATTTGTACAGTTGCCATCAACATTAACGTTAATAAAATAGTTAATTGCTTTGTTGTCATTTTTAATTCTGAAATTGCGTTGTGGAACGTCGAATTACTTTAGCTCTTCAGCACATTTGCATTATCATAGATTTTGAGTAATAACAGGCCTGTTTGGACAGGATCTCCTTTTTGTGAGACAGGGTAATTTTTCACCCCTCTTCAGGAATAACTGCAGGTGATATTATGCTATATTTTTCATTGAAATTTAGTTCTGGAATATTAGCTCAAGTCTATTTATACTCTGTAAAAAGTGATAAGTTGACTTAACTTAAAAAATTTGAGGGAACCCGTTGCCTTAAAATTATTAAGTAAATAATAATAAAACAAAATAAGTTTAGTGAATTGTCAAGTTCACTTAACTTTTCTTTTTAAATTATTATTTACTTAATAATTTTAAGGCAACGGGTTTCCTCAAATTTTTTAAGTTAAGTCAACTTATCACTTTTTACAGTGATATATTTTGACAAATATATTCCCCACCTCTTGTAATGTTGTTTCAAATAATTTATATGAAATTGAAAAAAATAAAAATAAAAATACTAAGATTGTGTGTGTGTGTGTGTGTGTGTGTGTGTGTGTGTGTGTGTTCTGTTGCAGCTTTACAGCTCATTCAAGTGCTCCAGACTGGTTTTTGATTCTACTTCATCCTTCGATGTTCTGCTTCATCTTTAAAAGTAAGATTAATTTTTAAAATTTTTAAAATTAATTTTTATTTAGTTTTAAACTTGATTTAGCCAACTATTTTGTCAAATACTGACAATGAACCACACTTGAGCTTTTAACGTGTAATAAATGTGCAATGTCAAAAGATTCATATCAATATTTAAGGTTAAATGTTTACAAACCTAATTTTACATCCTATATTTAACAGTAATCTTTGGTTGTGGTATACTAGTTTGTGTCTATTTTTCTTTACAAATATATTCCTCACCTCTTGTAATGTTTTAGATAATTTATATAAAATTAAATCGTACTAAGATACTTTGTGTGTGTGTGTGTGTGTGTGTGTGTGTGTGTGTGTGTGTGTGTGTGTGTGTGTGTGTGTGCTCTGTTACAGCTTTACAGCTCATTCAAGTGCTCCAGTCTGGTTTTTGATTCTGCATTATCCTTCGATATTTTACTTTATCTTTAAAAGAAAGATTAAATAGTTTTAAACTTGATTTAACCAACTAGTTTGTTAAATACTGACAATGAGCCACACTTCAGCTTTTAACGTGTAATAACTGTGCAATGTCAAAAGATTGATATTAATATTTACAAACCTTTTATATTTACATCCTGCATTTAACAGTAATCTTTTCTATGAGATGTCATGAAATTTGTATGAAAATGTGCTTGTGTGATTACAGGTGCTGTGAGAAAAAGTCAACACCGATACTTGTTACCTATTTCAATGTTTCTGTCTCACTCTTGTCCTAAGGTTATCATACTCAGCAGGATGCGGTCCGTATCCAGACCAGATGATGGACCTGCACCCGTAGATTACCACAACGCAGCCCTGAATGTCAGCGAAGACCACGACAAGTGAACATCACGACTGGACGGACATCAGACAAGTCCTCTTCACAGACCCCTATGGCCAGCAGTGAACGTGTCAGGCCAGGAGCTGCTAGGACCACAATGCAGTTTTATCATGCTTACAGTCACTGTTAAACCAATCGTCCACTACTGGCTAAACGGCAGCCCTGCTGGACAGACTACAACTTCTCCTCCAACCAAATGACAGCGTGACGTATCCTGATCTTCTAGTAGGAGCTAGATGAAATATTGTGAATGACATCAGTCCACAATCTCACTAGTGATGCAGCCTGAAATCATAATCACACCATCTTTGTTCATTTAGCCAGAGGAGAGCTGAACTGACTGCTCCTGGTTTCTCCCAAGGTGTTTTTTCTTCGTTTCAGTCACCTGCTGGAGTTTGGGTTCCACCGTTACCTCTGGATTGCTTAGCTGGGGTTTAAAAGACACTGAATATTCAGAAATAATACTGATTTCATTGTATTGCATAATGACAAAACTTGAACTGAATTGAGTTGGATTATGATATCACTGTTTTCTCCAGAGCTGCTTTATTGCCGAATTGACTTTGTTTCATAATGTATTAATTTTGCAACATTTTTACTGATATTGAATTTTATTAAATCAACATCAAGCTGACACAATGTGAATAATGAAACTTTTGTATGCTATAAAATTCCTTATAGCTGAATTGAGCTAATTCATTCGTAAAGATTAACTTTACCAAGTTATCGAACTGAATTTTCTTTTTAGAGGTAAAGTTTTTCATTAAATAAAACAATGTTTCTGTACAATTTGTGGCTGCATTTTATTTTTTTATTTATCTTCATGTAATACCTACTTTTTATAGAGCGTTTCATTGTTATTGGCCAAGAAAAGTTGAGATTTTTTTCCAAGTTTTGAACGATTTTCTGGTTTATTAATTTTAATAAAGGGAGACATGGAATATTTAAGCTTTTATAGAGAAATTTACACAGCATATAGCCTACTTTTCACAAATATTTTAAATTAAAACTTACCACTGACAGAAACAGTCGGCTCTTGTGCCTTTTACATTTAAATCTTTATTACAAACAGTCCCGTGGGTCTTAAAGAACTCTGATCCGTTAACATGGGTGCGGAAAAAAATACGCACCGCAAACGCACTGCAAACGGAGTATGTGTGAAACAGGCGCTGTCTGTTCCGGATCCGTTGGCCTGTGCAAGTGGACTCCGTTACCGACCCGTTTTGCGGATCCGTTACGGATCTTGTGGTACCTCCGGGGCGGATCCGATCCGGAGTCATTTAGCTATCTGGGTGCTTTCTTGCTTTCTGTGTTCTTCTGACTATTTTGTAGTAAGTAACGAATATGCATCGGGGAAATGTATCGGAGTAAAAGTATACATTTTAATTAGGAAATGTAGAGGAGTAAAAGTAAAAGTTGGCTGAAATATAAAAACTCAAGAAAAGTACAGATACTCCCAAAAATACTTAAGTAGGCTACTGTAACGAAGTATTATTATTTCGTTACAATACACCACTGAGAAATAATACATAGGCTACAGAATAAATTTTCTGTATTATACCTTCACAACCATAATAATTAGTACTGTGATATTTAGAGAAAAAAATGTTAACATTGTAATTTTTATTAAGATTGTTTATTTTGTTTTCTTAATTATTATAAGTGATAATGACCACATCTTGGACTGAACAGCTTTGCTCCACATGGGTTCACTGTTCTCCCATGTTAAAACTCAGGTGAGTTCTGCTGAAATTCCAAATGTGCTCTGACTGTCCCGCCTCCTCAAATCAGGTAATGAAAACGTTTCACACCTGTTGAATAAGGACTAGCCCATTCCTCGACCATTGTGCGTTTGTTATCAACAGTCTAAACGCGTGATACTTTGTAGTCAGCTTTACAACAGGACATCAGGATGCTGAGCAGTCAGGTAAAGACCACAGAGCGCGATAATAAGCCACCTAAAGACACCGAACAGCGCGACTATTCGTGCGACGGGTCACCGCTGCCAGCAGAACCGCCTTCAAATGCAAATGGACCGAATCTACCGGTACCGACCCAGAAAACGTCAGTGGACAGTAAAACCAAGAACAGCTGTCAAACAGGTTGGTACAAAATATCTACAAAACAGTCCAGGAGAAGATTAATCGCTGTGATATTCCTAGGCTACTTGAGGGAAACAGTTTAAAGCCCGAGACACACTGCACGATTTTCGGCTGTCCCAGACTAAAGACTGGCATCGTGAAACAATCGCGGCGATTTCTGATTCGCCACGATTGTTTCACGATGCCAATCTTTCGTCTGGGACAACCGAAAATCGTGCAGTGTGTCTCGGGCTTAAGCCTGAACTGGTGTGCTGGTTTTAGCTGGTTTATTATCTGGTTTAGGATTGTCTCTCTGCTGGGTCGAGCTAGTGTTTAGATGGTTAATCTGTGCCAAAACCTTTCTAAAAGCAGTCCAACAGCTAGGACCATCAGTCCGTCTTAGATGAGATGTTACATTTTAATAGTTTATATACAATATTTTGAATAAATTTATGCACACACACAGCGCATATATATATATATATATATATATATATATATATATATATATTATTATTATTTTTTTTTTTTTGCATGCTATTCGATCACGTTAAGGCTGATCTCGGTTCCACGTTTAGGCAGATCTCAGTACCCTCTGAAATACTCTACACCAGTGGTTTTCAAACCCTGGGTCGCCTTATTAAATGGGTCGCCAGGACGATTTAAGGAAAACTTATGTATGTAAACAAGTTCAAGACTCAGGAAAGCAACTAAATACACATAAACAACAAAACGAAAGTAACCGGCAGCCGCCTCAGGTCCGAATCAAATGTGTATTTGTGTATGCACTCTGTTTTTGCAGCGTTGTACACTGTAGCAAATCAGAGACATATCTGTTGATTTCTATAACGCAATGGCCAATCAGAGGAGTTTTAGTGAGTCAGAATCACTCACTGCTCAGAACACAAGTGTTCTTGTTCAGTCAAGCGTTCTGGAAGCTCGCGACGCGAATCCTCTGATTATAATGAACAAAGTGTAGAGGTGATGTAAATAAGACATTAATTGTGCCGTGCTGACAGATTCATTGATTATAGCAGAATTAGAGATCGCGATAAACTGAAATGAGTGACAGCTTTTTAAGGAAGAGCACTTTGCGCGCTTTCTTTGCTGTATAGCCTATTCTCCATTCAGAATTTGAATAAAAGTTTTCTTTTCATGCTGCTAAGAGGACTTGCAGCAAACTTTCGGAAGTGACATCCGCATTTTCTCTCGAAATCGTAACGACATTGTGATAATCATAACTAACTATGGACTGGACAAAAATATGGTATGTCAGAATAGATGTGCATGAAGGTGTCAGAATAGATGTGCATGAAGGTGTCAGAATAGATGTGCATGAAGGCAAGCAGCCTCACTAATTTCAGTAGCACCGAAAGTGATTTGGTTTTGGAACAGAGCATTCTTCCGGAGCTCTACGGTGGGACTCGAGATCGGTCTGTAGCACAGTTGTCTTTCCTTCTTTCTTAAATATATATATATATATATATATATATATATATATATATATATATATATATATATATATGAAGAGTTCATTTGCAAAAACCGATAAACGCCACTTTCAAAAAATAAATAAATAAATAAATAAATAAAGAGCTGATTGCCATGCATTATTCTCCACATATAGCGCGATCTGAACCCTAAACTCGTTTTGTCAAAAAAGCTGGTATTGTCCACTTTCAAGGCATCGCGAGTTCACGTTTTACTGCAGAAGCGGATAAGCGCCCTTGTTGTTTTTGAACAGAAGCCGATAAGTCCATTTTAACAAATCAGCGCGCTGTATTCAGGTCAGGTGACAAGGGTACTTTCACTTTGAAAAGACGTGCTAGCTGAGAGGAGTTTCGTCAAAGCTGACTAAAAGTGACGATCAGATGAATCAGATGAATTTCGACGAACTTGATGAACCTGTGATATCTTCTTCAGGGGCTAAAAGAAAATAAAAGCTGAAACATTTTCACGGAACCTTGCAAAAGCAGCGCGTTACGATGGTGAGGGAAAAGCTCCGTGTATTGCGTGTAATCACATCCATACAGTTTATGATCACAACAACAACAACGTTTATCAGGCACCTACATTGTTATCTGAGGAGTTTACAAAGATTAAACGAGTGTTTTTTAAACTCTAAAACATGAAATGTGGAGTTATCTGCTTTTGCCAAAAAACGACTGTTGGAGTTATCTGCTTTTGCTATAAAACAAACTTTTAATATGTTAAAAAAAAACATACTTTCAATGAACTTTGATTTTGTAAATTACCTGTATTTGTTTAAGTTATTATTACTTAATCAAAACAACCCAACTGCAGTTTGATTGATATTACTTGGAATTGTACTATAATAACCCCTACAAATACAACTCATTATATACACCATAAACACTTTCAAAGAGACAGATATGTAGATGTTTGTGATGATGTTTTCTCTGTTTTGGAGGGATGATCATTCTTAAGTCATACCTTATTTATTGCATCAAAATTTGTTAATACTTTACAATAGTTAGAGGTGGATAATTTTATCAGTTGTTTATTATTCATGCAACAATACATATTACTGTTATAGTTTTATTAATAACCATTGCTATATAGCTGATAACTTTGTCTAGTGCTCTTATGAATGTTTTTTAGCATGATTTGTGAAAATTTAACTACTATACTGAATGACATAGCATAGACTTCTTCATGGCTAGTGTTTCACTATTTAATTTCATTCTGTAACCTACTTATTCTACAGATCTGTGTAGGCTACTAGTGTTAAATGCTACTGTTTTTGACAATGTGATAACGTTTCTGACAGATAATATCATGGTATTTTTTGCGTTTCCCTTACCGAATGTCGTATCTTGCCAGCAATAACCTGTCCATGGGCTTTTTTGATTACTGTCAGTTTAAGTGCCGGCGATGCACTGTTGCCAGATTTTGCTATTAAAACAAACAAAACCTGAAAATAAATAAAAAATAAACCGAAATTATTTCTAATCTTTTGCAAATATGATAAGATAAAGATATCGCTAACCCTAAACTGCAACTTCCTACTTTATTAACTTTCTAAAGCAGGGTTCCTCCAATCGTACCCTGGAGGTCCAATCCACTGCAGAGTTTCACTCCAACCCTGATCAAACTCACCTGTTAGTGATTTTCTAATGATCCTGAAGACAATTATTAGCATGTTCAGGTGTGTTTGATTAGGGTTACAGCTAAACTCTGCAGGAAAGTGGATCTTGAGGTCCAGATTTGAGGAGCCCTGTTCTAAAGTGTCAAATTAAGTGGAAACGTTCAAAACGCTTATAATATCTGGAACCGGCAACACGGAGGCTGCCAGGGCCCTCACTCACTGCTCTCTCAAGCCCCGTTCACTCCGGCAGTGATAATTAGACACTATTTTGCTGAGTGTGCTATTGTGTTGTTATCTTAAGGACTACAGTGGACTGACTCCTAACGTTTTTGATATTTTTCATATTCTGTGCAATGCAAAGCAGTGATAGAAATTAATCTTTTCCAATAAGTTTAAATTGTTTTTGTTTTTTTTTACCTTTTATGGGCATTTTTACCTTTATAAAGCCCTTTTTTCTAAAAGTGTGCATCATCTTTTCAGTCAAATTCTTAAACTGAATCAGTCAATTAGAATAATAAGTCATTTGGGCTGTTACCAAGCAAATGAAATCAGTATTGACAAAATTAATCTTTGCAATGCTGAGAAAGACAGAAGTTGCATTAGAAGAGACATTTAGATGCATTTACACACTGTTTAATGCAGGACATGAATGCATTTAACCTGCAGTTCCAAATGCAGAAATACTGTTTTGATATTTTAAACAAAACATTGAATAGTAATATTTGATTTTTTTTTTTTAAATGATACTTTAAATGTGAAATTAAAACTGCCAGTAGGTGGCAGCAAGTCACTGTTAATAAGTGAGTCATTGCGACTGAACCAAATCATTTAAACAGATGATTCATTCAGGAACAAATCAGCATCATGTTGCTCAGAGACGCAAATTGGAATTATATTTGTTGGAGAAACAGAGCAAAAACAGGCAATATTGTGTCTAAACTTAATATTAAATTCTTGTTTATTGAACTGGTGTTGAAAATCAATATCACATTTGTAATCATGCTGCTTTTGGTGTAAAAAAAAAAAAAAAAACCTCAGTCTTTGTGTGAAACTGATTAACTATATGAAATTGTATAAATATATACATTTCTGCCCCCATATCTTGAATTTTGTGATCATTCTAAATGCATTTTAATAAACTGAATCATGCAGTGAAAGAATGCGCACTGGTCTAAGGTCTAACCTAACTAGAGTTCCTATTGCCTTAGCTAAAATTTTGCTAACTTACATGGTAGCTCTCATGAGTCATGGATGTTAGCAAGACAAATTAACTATGATTGCCTTTTGTCTTTTGGATAATTAGTTGTAAATTCGAGGCACAGGTAATTTAGGCTTTTGTTCACCTCCACACCAAGACAAACACAACTGGAAAGGGAGGGAGGCTCTCTGCCTGTCTGTGATGCGCATGTGCAGATCGTGCTACTAAAGCCAAACTCAACAGTCTCGACATTTCCTGACCCGACCTGATATTTAGATTTTTTTATTTGTTTGACAGGGAAAGCTGTGCGCAAACAGAAACACTCACACATTTATACACATATTAATTTATGAAAAAAAAAATAAAATAAAAAAACTCACCAGAAAAAAAGGGCACTTTCTCTCGAGGAAGAAAAAGGGCAGGTGCTCAAGCCCCCTTTGATGTCTATGTGTGCACGTGCCTGGTCGCTCTTAAAAAAGTTTGAAAACCACTTCTCTACACGACTTTTAAAAACTGAACAGATCTTAAAGTCCTCAGCATCATACATATACCAACTTTGTAATGGTCACAGAGGAAAAAAAAAAAAAAACCTTGCCATCATACACTAAACGACTGAGGATCACTCTACCAGACTTTAAAGTTGTTCCGATCACAACAAATTCACCCAGAAACTTGCTTTGTTGCTAAGAGACGTGTGACAAATGAAAACAATATGTGTTATGAAATCGGCTCAAAATATCAAACGTTTGATATCCTTCGACTGGATGGAATCATAGTCTGAAGCTAAAAAATCGGAGTTCGTGACCATCATACACTACCGATTTTCTGTCAATTCAAATCTGCAGACTGGCTCAGACTTTTGGCAATTAGCGTCAACTTCTCCAGACAGTAAATTGGTAGGAAATCAAGGCAAAATTTGTTTAGTGTATTCCAGCCTTAAGATGTATCCTGTTGCAGTATGACTTGGAAAACACTAAAAGCATTAAAAACATTAAAATTTATATTCGCATTGTGTAATACTGAAGAATGCAGTTTCGTAGTTAGCCTGCTGCACTAATAGTCCTGTTTTCCTTTAGAACCAAAAAAACACAAGTCCACTTCTGAAAAGAAGTACCTCGGAGTCCGAGTGAGAATGCCAGTACGGGACATGCTCAGAAATATACGGATAGCCAAGGGCATTGACCCTAAAGATCTGCAGGTATGATTCTTTGTCTTACAGTTTTTTATGGTCATACTGAGGCATGCTCATCATGGTCTGACTCTGTCTTTTTATAGGGAAAACATTCAAAAGCATCTAAAGGTAAGGTTGAGGGATAAAATGTCAGCATAATCATTTTAACATCATTGTGTTTCTAATTAGCACTCTTTGGTCCAAAGGGGATAAGAAACGAGTTAACACGGGTAGAAACCGGAAACGTTTTCTGGTGAGATTCCTGCCACTGCAGAACTATCTTCTTGTTTGGTAACTTCATTGGTATTACAAAGACAGGTTGTGACACATTTCTCATGTCTGTTACAGAAGAAACATCAAACAAAAAGCCTTGACGAGCTTGCGATTATAGTAGAAGTGTTAGAGGAGGATCTTAAGACCTGTCAGGCAAACAGATTGCCAAACAAAAGCCCTTCAGCTTCATACTCTTCAGAGTTCTGGGTTGAAGATGCATCTCCACAGGGTTTCATAAACACATATGGCGAGGAGAATGAGATCCCTTCATCTCCAAGCTACTCAGTACCCTCTGAGACCTCCCCTGTCCACTCTGTGTCCAGCTCATACCCGTCCCCAACTTACAGCCAGGGTGCTGATGTCTTCTTTGGGAATCAGGAAGACTACAGCAGTTATGAGTCAGATAAGTACAGGTATGATGATTTATATGGAGTGAGCTGCTCTCCTGCCAACTCATGCGAATACCAGGTGCCCTCTCCGCAAGAGTCATTTAACTCCAGTCCCAACCGAGAAGTCTGGGAGGTTTCTTCTCAAAAGATGAACTATCCACCATGGCCACAATCTCAGCAGGAAGAGTGGAGCAGTATGACCTTCTTCTGGACTCAACTGGAAAGAGAGGAGAATCTGCTGAAAGAGATATCTGACCAAGAGCTTCTTGCTGTAGATGAAAACGGAAGGATGTAAGATAATTTTTTTATCTTACATCCTTTACTCAAGAACTCACTGAAGCCATTGCAGATGGTTTCTTCATGCAGATCCTAATGAGTAATCTTTCAAAGGCGGCTGTAATTTATAAAAATGAAGAAAACGCACACAGTTTCTGAAAATAATCTTCAAGTACCAAGAATTGCAAGGGTACTTTTGCAGTGCCACCTTTATCATTTGAAACTTTTTATGAAATACAGAAAGAACGAAAGTGGGTCTGCCATCGTTGCTGTCATGCTCAATAAGTGGCTGCATTAGTTTTCCACTCCCAACTTTATGACAAACCCCATTATTAAGTTCTCAAGCAGAGCAGAATAAAAGAGATTAATGGGAACCCAGCTGAAATCTGAAGCATTTCAGCGCCAACAAAGATGGCGCAGAGGGTCTTTAAACAAGCCCTCTTGCATGAAATGACTTGAACAATGGTTATTGGTAATGGCTGCGTGCACAGACCTGATAAACATCCTGAAAGACTACACCAGTTGAACTGACAATGTTGTCAAACACATTAAAAGACGATGCAGGGTTTACCTTTCAGTGGAATAGGCCTGTAGTACTCCACCCATTGAACGCAGCTGTTAACAATTAGGGATACCATGACATTGAAAAGCAAACAGATCATGCAATGGAAAGTGACTGCTTTTATTCTCTGTCCACAGTCTTTTACACAGAGTTGTTGAGGAGGGAAAGAGATCCCTGGTGTATGTTATTGCCAGAAGGATGGCGGCTCTGAAGAAACTGGATATCAAAGATTCAGAGGGAAAGGTGTCAAACAATCATACATGCATATTCTCTGAGTGTCAGTCACTCGACAAACACGCATAAATGTTGCATGGGCCTGTTTTTCTTCCCAGACTCCCCTTCATCTTGCTGCACAGAAGAATCAACACTTCATGGTGGCTGATTTGGTGTCACTTGGTGCAAATATCAATGTGAAGGACCGATATGGGAAAACATGTCTTCATCTCAGTGCAGAGAATGGATATATTCGAATCTTGGAGGTAAATTTGTTTGTTATGCTGGAGTACTAGCATACAGAACCTACTTCTACACATTCACTCATACTGTAAATATCTTCTTTTTTTGACAGGTCCTGAAAGGTTTAATGAGAAATGGTGTGTATGTTAATTTGGAGGAAAGAGATGCAAACGGTACAAAACAGTTACTGCTATGTTGATTTCTGTAAAAATCTGATATTTTTATATTGTTCTCAGAGGTCAAGTTGGCATTTTCCAAATCTTTTATGGGTTTTGGCTGCAGTAAGGCAGTTGATGCATTCCTGCTGCCTACACCTGAGAAGAATCCAGCAGTGCTAGTCACAAACTTGTTTTTTTTTTTTTTTTTAACCCTGTTGTGAAAGAGGTGTCTTGTTTGACCATGTTTTGTAATCACAATTTGCATTACAAAGGAGAGACTTAGAAGTGATATGGTTTAATGGTTAAAGATTCAAGCTAGTAGTTGAACGTTTGTTGGCAGAGTATAAATTTCGTGCCAATGATTTAAGAAAATGTGCCAGTTTGGTAACACTTTACAAGGTTCCATTAGTTAACATTAGTTAATGCATTAACTAACAATACAGTATTTATTCATCATATTTATAGTTAATAAAAATACAACTGTTCATTGTTAGTTCATGTTAGCTCAGGTCCATTAAATATTTTCAGATACAAT